>JAJGRW010004900.1:0-107141 GCA_025461045.1 Carex parvula | reverse complement strand
GTCCCTATTCATATCGTATTTTAGCGTAATTTACCGTATTTTAACGTAATTTAATGTAATTTAACGTAATTTAACATAATTAGTGTTATTCAACATAATTTCAATTAATCTATCGTATTTTAGTATAAATATGCTAATTATACATCAGAGAAGTAATATAACAAAAAATTTAAAAAAAAATTTATCGTATTTCAGAGTTAGATTTAAATATTTTGATCTTCATAGTCTCTCTCTCTAAAAAAAAAAAAAAAAAAAAGGGTACATAGCCGGTCAGAAAATTCAATGGTCTGATATGACTATTTTTGTAAAATACTTAATAAATATTAAAAAATTCAAAAAAATGTAAATTTGATCTGCAAGCACATTTTATTTAGATAATCATGTTGAACGGTTTGGATCGACGATTTGGACTTTGAAAATGAAAAAAAATAGTTGTTGTAACTTGATCCCTCCTCAAAAAAGTAATATAACAAATAATTTAAACAAAAATTTCAAATTTTCAGAGTTAGATTTCAATATTTTGATCATCATAGTGTCTCTCTCTCTAAAAAAAAAAAAAAAAAAAAAAAAAAAGGTACATGGCCGGCCATTTTCTGGCCGGCTTAGGAAGGTACATGGCCAGCCAGAAAATGGTCGGCTTGGGTATATTTCGATATTGCCTTGAACTGCGGGTATATTTATTAATTTGTATTAAACTTTGGATATTAATAAAAATGTCGGCACCAAATGCAACGCTAGCTTTTTTTTTTTTTTGGACATTGCTACATCATCAGGTTTTTGTTCCTGACTTTGTTTCATACCACCTGTTACAAAGTTTGCTACAATATATTCCTATCAAGTCATAGAATCTTCCGATTCTTGAGTTAATTTAGAAAATTAATGGTGCATTAATATTACAATAGATATCTTCTGGGGGAATTTCATGTATATCCCTCAAAAGTTTCAATATTACGTATTTATCCCTCTAAAATCAATAATTACATATTTATCCTTACAAATTATAGAAACTCACATATTTGTCCAATCTATTATATTTAACATTAATTTTCTATGTATTCCCATTTTACCCTTCTTTTATTTTCCCTTCTAAGGCCACTGTGTTAGAGAACAGTATTAAATCGTACCAGTACCAATATTGAACAGTACTGTACCAGTACCAACACTGAACCGTACCAGTACCAAAACTGAACCGTACCAGTACCAACACTGAACCGTACCAGTACCAACACTAAACCGTACCAGTACCAGTACCAAAACTGAAATCGAGAGATGAGGAAAGGCGGGGACAAAATTCGAGAGAAGAGCCGGGAGATTATGTGAGCGTGTTTGGAGAGAAGAGGCGGGATGTTTTGGCGCTCTCAAGACTCAACAGATTAAAGGGAGAGTGGAAGAAAGGGTATAGTGGTCATTACAATATTAATTAATATTGTAAAATAAATTTTAATGTTTAAAAAAATATTATTTAATTATTTTTGGAGATATTTGATATATAATAGAGTTAGATTGGACAAATATGTGAGTTTCTATAATTTGTAAGGATAAATACGTAATTATTGATTTTAGAGGGATATATACATAATATTGAAACTTTTGAGGGATATACATGAAATTCCCCCTTTTATTTTTTAGGCAAATTCTTCTATGGATTAATACTACCGCAGCACTGTTCATTTGTGGTTAATCAAACGGTTCATATTAATTTGTTACATTAATAATTTTCACTCTATTTTTTTGTCGGAAGGGTAAAAATGTAATCACACAACCCTTCTCTCCTGCGATCTCCTTCTCCCCATTTCAAAAATTCTGTCTCTAAAATAAACGCGAGTCTCTAAAATTCTGTCTCCCTCCCTCCCGATCACAACCCAAACCCTAGACCCTTGCCTCCCCCTGCCTCTCCTCTCCGCCTCTCCCTCGTCGCTAATTTCTCTTACGCTGGTGCCAACCTGCGATTCTACTGTCTCTCTCTCTCTAAGCCCGAGCACCGAGCATAAACCCTCCCCCCGCTGTCTCTCTCTGAGGACCGAGCACCTACCGCTTTGGCGACCTAACCCTCTCTTTGCATGTCCCCTCCAGCGCTCTCTGTCCCGATCCCACCCCACCCTGTTAAGTCCTGCCGGCGCCATTCCTTCTCCTTGTCAGCCTCGATTTCTCCACGCTCAACTCCAACTCCACTGTTTTTCCTACAAGCGCTCGTGGTTGCTCTGGATATATCCATTATAAGGAGCTAAATTCAGAGAGGGATCGTTCCCCTCAAAGGTAAAGTAATTTACCATTTTTCATCGGTTTGTTTTATTGTTTTGAATTTGTTGTTAATACTCTACTTTGGTGTTAGTGTTCAATTCTCATTCCCACGCATAGTAGTATATTAATGTAGTCCGTTTATATAAAATTGGTGAAATTTTAATATAGTAATACAAGAAATATATTATTAATCAGGACAAATTTTAGATTTAGGTGCAATTTTTGTAGGATGGAAGCCATTGAGTTGAAAGGCATCCATACAGATGGAATCGGTTTTATTTCTGAAGATCTTGCTTTGCAGTGCCCCATTTATGTGTCTAAAGGGAACATTCAGGTTCATTATATTTTTCTATTTGCATTGCAATATGTGAAATTGTTTGAAGGCTATTTTGGAGCTTTTGGGTGCTTAGACAAATTGACCCTAGAAATTATAATGGTAGACAGTACCATGCTGACATGTACCTCAATTTTTATGTTTATCATAGTTAAACCATGAAAGTACTTCATGTATCCCTTATCTTCTCATTTCAAAAGATTTATGATAATGATGGACCGGTATGCAATAATTAATCACTTTATTTATAGAAGTTAAGTGGTCTCTGGATTTTCTGTAGAAGTGAAATTTCTCTTGGTTCCTAAACTAGCCTCTTCTTATGCAAGTTCGGCTATTCTACAATCGATTGTGTTCAAAGGGAACACTTCTTGTCAACAGGCTGGTAAGCTCAGTTTTTCACTATTGTATTGAATGATATTTCAGGATTTTGCCTGCTGGAATTTTAGTGGTTGGACCTTTTTTATTTTGTAAGAACCGGGGTGTTATGGATTTACCAGTCAGCATTGAACAATTTTATTTTCTTCCTGGTATTAGTTCTTTGTATTTGTGTAGTGCTATCCTTCTTGAATATGTTAAGTATGTATTTTTTAGAGTGATTTTTGTGATAATAATTATTAGTGCTTAAATGAGACATTTTACTTCTATCATTTGCTTTTGAAAATAAACCACATGAGACCTAGAGAAGAAGAATTCTACATGTGAAAATTGAGGGCATTTTACCTCAAAAAAAAGAAAACAAGAAAACAAAGACATGCTAACTGAACTAAAAAATTCAGTTATCGGTAAACATATGTTGAATGTGGTTATTGTACAGATATGGTTACTTCAAAATTGAAATTTATTATTTTTCATTGCTAATTCCCGTGTTTGATTTTGTAGCTATCCAGATGGTGAGGGAGATATACTATATGTTGAAGTGCAAATTAAGATAAATTGGTTCATGAATCAAATATTTGACCAGTGATCTGATTGTCATACATGTGAAAAATTTGCAGGGACAAACAGTGAGATGGTTTCCTTTATAATTTGTGCCTTATCTTAGGCAAGGAAATAGAGGCTGATATCAAAATTTATAACCAGAATATTTTACCAAGGTACAATCTCAGTTTTTGATTCAATTTACCTTGTTAATTATGTGTATGCAATAATCTATGTTGTTGAAAAAAAAGGAGCATATTCCCCTTGAAATTATGAAAAGGTACTTCACACTTGTTAATATTTTCAGATAAAGGATGCATTTGTTGCTGCGTCATTTGGCCTTTTCCCTTTCACATTATTTATCGTTATTCCAATTATAATACCTTCTTTCGAAATAACTGCACATTCGATTCCTGATTCCATTTAATTAGAAGTTTCTTTATGAAACCGAGAACTTTGGTAGTAGTACATGCCAGTACTTCAAATGGTTACAAAGTTTAGGCCATTGTCTGACACGTACTGGTATAAAGGATGCACATGTGGTATGTATGTATGCAAATTGTGGGTGTATAAAGGATGCAAATTGTGGTAAAGAAAAAGGATGCACATGTGGTGTTGTATGCAAATTGTGGGTGTATAAAGGATGCACATGTGGTGTTTGATGTAATGCCTTGGTTAGCAAACATGACAATAGTGCTATTTTTGTGTTTTCTTGGTGTTTCATTCAGAAATATAATAATCATGGCAATAGTGTTTTCATGGCAATACTGGTATCAAATAATTAGGAGGTTTAAAAAAAAATTAATCTTGGACCTATATTTGTGTAGTATATAAGGTGAACATAAGATTAGTGTCTTCTTATAATTGTACTGTTGCTTTTATTTATTTATTTATTTTTCTCTTGGTGAAAATCAGGGAGGCTGTGATTCCTTGCATTACTTGTTTTGGGTGGTAATCTTGTTGATGGTATGTGCTTTCTCTCTAACATGTTATCTTTTTGCTAAGAAAAATGTATATTACGCGTGATAATATATTTTAGATTTGTATAGTGCTCATATTCAAATGCCGCTTCTGTCTTGAGGCTCCTATCTAGAAAAACAAACCTAATTTTTGTGTTTTTTTCAGGTCCAAGAGTTGGAACTTGGAAGCAAGAGGTTGGGGCTGCGTACCACTTAATTTTACTTTTATATTAATTACTTGCAAGTTTTGTGCTATTGAATTGTTCTATGCATGTTATTTCTTTTTATGAATTTCTTACGCCTCTTATTCCTTGTATTATTTTTCATTAAAATTTGTAATATATAAATTTAGAGAATATACAAATAGATGATCATGTTTATCTTTAAATTAGCGCATGCACATTAAATTAAAGTTATTAATCAGTAATGAAATTGTGATATAGATTACTATAAAGTCAGTAATGAAATTTTGATATTTTAAAGTTTCGAATTAAATTAGTATAAAATCAAGTGGTCAAAATTAGAAGGTTTATAAATTAATTTTAATGCATTTATTTTTTGGACGTCTTTTGACCTCTTGACTTTATACAAAATTAATTTAACATTTTAAAATTTTTGTATGTAGATGCATCACTTGTAAGGTAAAATGATTTCAACTGTTTGGATTCATCGTTTGAAACCAATCTGATAGGTTTTAGAGTTGAGAATATTTAGTGAAATTTAGTCAATTAAAATCAAAATTCGGCTTTAATTTTAGAAAATATTTTGCTATGGAAATTTTATAAATGAAATTTATGAAATGATTAAGATGAAATTTGCTTGTGTGTTATTCAAAATATTTTCCTATGGAAATTATATTAATGAAATTTATGAAATGATTAAAATGAAATTTGCTATCAATTAAATTGTATGTTGTGAATAAGATGAAATTTGCTTGTGTGTTATTCAAAAATAATAATTTATGCGTTATGTAAATATTGTAAGATATTTAACAAGAGGAGGGATCAAGTTACAACAAATTTGAGTTACAACAAAGTTACAACAACCATTTTTTTCATTTTCAAAGTCCAAATCGTCGATCCAAACCGTTCAACATGATTATCTAAATAAAATGTGCTTGCAGATCAAATTTTACATTTTTTTGAATTTTTTACTATTTATTAAGATGGGTACAAAATTCAATGGTCTGAATATGACTATTTTTTGTAAAATACTTAATAAATAGTAAAAAAATTCAAAAAAATATAAAATTTGATCTGCAAGTACATTTTATTGTGGAGATCATATTGAACGGTTTGGATCGACGATTTGGACTTTGAAAATGAAAAAAATGGTTGTTGTAACTTTGTTGTAACTCAAATTTGTTGTAACTTGATCCCTCCTCATTTAACAATTATATTTATGTTATTCACATCAAGAGTTGGCAAATTCTATTTTGAATTTTATTGTGATATTTTTTTATTCACATCAAGAGTCTTAAGTATTCATTTTATAATTATTAGTCCATATTAAACAATTTCTAAATCACTTTATCAAAACAAATTTATCAAATTAATAATCACTTTATCTAAATTTTTTTATTTTTTATTATCTAATATTTTTTTAGATTTTTTTTATTTTTTATTATCTAATATTTTTAAAGAGATGCAGCAAATAAATTGACAAAAAAATTAAAAAATACATTTTCAAACCTTTTGCAATTTTTTACTACAAAATCATAATTATAAATGTTAATTTTATATAATTTCTTCATTGTTAGTTCCTTTATCATGTAATAAAATTTGTGGACCGTTCAATTCCGGATGAGCGATCGACGGTCGATCTGCCATGAAATGGTTTCAAATTTATTTTGAAATGATCAAGAGAAAGTGTTATGCGTATCCAACATAATAGTTCTGAACTATGTTTGTGTCCGAGCCTCGATCCAACGTGAAGTCTTCGTAACCCTTCGATGTTCCGATTTTCCATCCGCTTGATGGATGGGTAAATAAAGTTAAAACTCCGTCAAAATTTGCTGTACTTGATTAAAGGCTGTAATCTTTGATTTGAACGGTCCCGATCGATCCACGGTCTAACTATTTTTTTGCGTCTTCACATTCTCACAACGCAAGAGTTTATGTTTCATGAAACATATACTCTTGCTTTCTAAATTAATGAAGGCACACGTAAATATGTCGTCCGTTGACCGATCGGGACCGTTGAAATCAAATAGCACTGCATTTAATGTATTTCAAGAAATTTTCACAAATTATTTTTATCAATTACCCATCCATCTAGTTGATCGAAAATTGAAACATCGTATGGCCATAAACATTTCGTGTTTGTCGAAGCTCATACATAATAAAACTTCAGAACTTTTATGTTGGATGCGTTCAATATCGTACCTTGATCATTTTAGATCAAATTTGGACAGCTTCTGTTGCATATCGACCGTTGAATTCCCGCATGAAAACGAACGGTCCGAAAATGTTTCATGCATTTGAATGGAAAAAAAATGATTAAACCCTCTAAAAATTATATTGGTAAGTATTTATTTAGCCATATAAGATGTAACAAAAATAAAAAAATTCATTTAGAATTTTATTCATATGTATTTAGGGTTAAAAAATACATTGGCTTTAAAAAATTCAGACACACTCTCTGACCCGCGGACCCCACTGCGTAGAAATTAATTAGACCCCGCCTGGGAGCCAATGAATTACGATCACGCGGATCGCTGACGTGGCTGTATTTTTTGACCATTCCCGCCTTCAAGTCCGCTACTCTATTTCGAATGTATTTTTTGACCTATGCCGCCTTCTATCAGGTACGCCCCTTCTCAGGTACTCTCAAACCCTCTAAATTTCTCATTAAATATGTTGTCCGAAACATCTAAATTGACCAACTCGAGATCTTTTTTCAGAAGTGCTGTATTGATGCGTAATTGAAGTACAACTCCAAATCTCTAAATTTCTCTAAATTTGATTGATGCGTAATTGAACTGCAAAGAGGCGGAGCTCGGTTGCGGTGCGGCGGAGGCATTCAAGGTCATTGGAGGGCTCGGCCATGAACTTTTAAGGCAAAGTCGACAACAGTTGATTTGGAAAAACCTGAGTGCGCGTTCTCAAATTACCGTTCCCTCGCGCCCTACGCAGCTCCAAGCCTCCATTAAGTTCTGATCACTTCTGAAGCGAAGATAAGGAGGGGTGCACGAGAATTTTCAAGGCAAAGAGAAATTTGGTTTTGTGGGGTCTATCAAGGTATATGAATTTTTATATCCAACTCAAGTGTTCTGTAGGATATATGAGATGAATTTTGAAATGAGATGTTTTGAAAAAGAGAAACAATATGGTTGCGAGAACAAACCAAATACAAAGAAGGCTAGCAATTCATATTTGTCTACGTACTTGCAATAATGGAAGTCTTTTCAGTTATAAACTTAGAGTAAATTACTGCTGGTTAATTTGTTATTTCTTCAAATTAATAATGATTTTTCTTTTTGTATAATATCCTTTGTATTCAAACTAAACATATATTTTAGACTGATTTAAACAGTAAAAATGAAGAATTTTCTCTAATTGGAATAACAAAACTACTGTAAGCTACATGGTAACAGCACTGTTGCTGTGTCTGATACCGGTAACAGCACTGTTGCTGTGTCTGATACCAGTATCAGCACTGCTGTTGGTTCTGGCACGTACCAGAATCAGTACCGGCACTGCCATTGGTTTCGGTACATACCAGTGGTATCATTGACTTGAATACTTTAATTCTAGGTATATATAGTATCAACTGACACTTATGAATAGTATGGTAATTATCCCTTGGGCGTGACGGCTAGTACTTTGTGTCATATAAATTGATAATTTTCTTCATGCTTTCTTGAACTTAAAACTCTATTTTATTCACTGCCGTATGTGCTCATATTCTGTCATTCTGGTATGCTTGATTGTTAGATACCAATCAAATTAAGCTACAACTCTGCAATCCTTGCCAAAATAGATCCAATCAAAAACATCCTTTCTGCAATTAGGCATAAGTCCAACCAGTTTATTTATCGCAAATTAGATATATACACTATAGTAAAGATATGCACTGCTGAAATTTGTAGACATACTGCCTATCAACTCATCCATCCCATGAATGGTTTATTTGCAGAAAATGTCAAACCCCCTGTGCTGCCGGAGATGTCTACGTGTAACTATTGTGGCACACCGCAAACAACAACGGTAGAAGATATTATAATTGTACCACTACTAATCTTTGATTTGTGGGGTGGTGCGACGATGCTATTTTCCACCAAATGCAAACCCAATTCATGCTTCGTTTGTTTGAAGAAAAATTGAATGTGATGTACCAAAAAACATATATGATGTATAAGAAATTGGTAGGATTATTTCTAGTTGGTTTCTAATTATGTTGTTCTCTAAATAGCATGTAATGACTTTAGCTAAGTGATGATGTTAGTTTTTGATATAATGTTTGTTTGAATATGTGCTTATGATGTTAGGCTATGTGTAACTTTAGCCCTCTTCAACTCAACACAAAAAATAGGGCTGCTTAGAAGACATTCATGTTTTCATATGTAATATTTTTGGTGACATTCATGTTTTCACATGTTTCACATGTCTTCATATGTAATATTTTTGGTGACATTCATGTTTTCATTTTGGAAAAATTAGCGGCAGCTCCCAATTGAGATATATTAAAAACTCTCCAACAACAGTTCGGTACCAGAGGAGAAACCATAACAAACAAACAACAAAAAAATGTTTGAAGAGGTATTAATTTGACCAAAATAAGCAACCATTTCATCATTTTAAGCATATGACATTTATTACATTATAAAAGCCTCTTTACATTATAAAAGTCTCAAGAGGTATTAATTTGATCAAATTAAGCATATGACATTCACTCGCAAACATTGACAGGTATTAAGCAAGCAAGCATATGACATCAATTTGTCTAAAATAAGCAAGCATTGGACAACATTTTCCTTAAAAGTCTAAAGATTTCCTAAAATTCCCCTAGTTTTTGGATGATCCTTTTGGCGCCTTCATGTTACTTTGTATCCATATAGTTTTGGCCTTGCACCTACATGCAAAAATAATATTCAAATTTAATTTCTTTCAATTATACTTTGCTGGCAAGAAAGGAAAAAAAGAATGAATTGCTTCAATTTTTGTAATGTCCTTTTGTGAAATTTATATTATATGATTGACAATGGTAAATAAATTTTACATAAAATAGCATCAAGCCTTCCATATAGAGTACTGTTAGGATCGTGCAAAAATTACCAGAGCAAACTTTTTACTGAATGTAGCAAGACAGCCCCCTAAACATCCAAAATTTACAAGAGCAAAAAACAAGACAGAAAGTCCCTGTAAAAAGAACAAAATACAAAAAATGAAAAATTTGCAAGACAACCCCTAACCATACAAAATTTCCAAGAGCACCAACAAACTTTTTTAGTTTGTAATCTTCACACCTAGTTAAGTTCGCTGCTCTAAAAAAAATTGCTATAGCTATTTAGTTTGTAACTTTTATAATTTGAAGCCCTAAAGTGGAATTCAAAATCTTATGAAATATGTGCATACATACATACTTGTTTTCTTTATTCCCCAACCAGAAAGCCAACAGCCCAACATCAAACCTAATAGCTCCCTCTCTTTTTTATCACTTCAAAAGGACACCACTAAGGGGGAAATGCGCAGCAGTCATTGACCTTAAGAAGTATGTGACATTAAAATAGGTTGATGCACTCTAAACCATGGCAAAAGTGACAAAGCATCTGTAATTTGTCAGCAGCCTTGGTCATTAAGTAAAAGTTACAATGAACTAACTACTTGGTGAATGCACTAGATTGGTACAAGGGTAACATGGTCAATTTAGACTCAACCACAAGGGTACTGTTGTTGAAGATATTTTACCTATTGTTGAATATATTTACCTATCAAAAAATGCAAACTGTTTTTTAGATATTTACTGTACCTTGAAGACAAGGGCTTCAGACCACTGTGTATTCGCGGAGTTTTTCCATATTGCTAGCAGCATCATTTACCTGCACACAGCTTATAAGATTAATACAAATATAGTGGGTTGATAAAATATAATTTAACACAGCATAGTCGTTCTTCACGTACCGCTTGGAGAAGTTGATGGCACTGATCGTCCTGTATTTTGGTTTTCAATTTAGTTGGGGTCCAGTATTGGCACCAGCACCATACAGGTGTATAATACCAGAGCGCCCTCAACCAATCTTTTACTGCAGATACAGCGTAATGTGAACAACACATAATAATACAATTACAATTAATTTACAGCGTCACTTAGAAACCTCAATTCAATTTGGTACTTTCCTCAAAATTCTACAGTAAATATGTACCTGTTGGGAGAGAAACACCGCAAAGAAAGAAATCCACCACCAGTTCTTGCCATACTGCTTCCTCATGTCACTAAATCTCCAATCCTCTCTCTTACCCCATTCCCAATTTTCTCTTCTCAAGTAATTATGAGTTAACCTTATGCTCCAAACCCAAGTTAATACAATAGCAATGGTTGATCTCAGTACATTGCTTTTGCTATTAGGATGGCTCGCGTAATAGTGTGCCAGAAGCACTGGGATCACGGTCCAGTACAGATCAATCAACTACAAAGCAAGAATAAAGGCAAAAGAAAATTAGTAAATTTCTGGTTACATAATAGCAAATCGTGAAATAGTTGTTAAATTTAGACCGCTTTACATTACATTACATACCCAATTATTGGATTGGAGAAGACCAAGGAGCCAGAATAGGACATCGACATTGAAGAAGAAAAGGATATTTACAACAAGTAGAGGGTTCACATAACAAATGACCAGATTTTTGAGCTGGGAAAGGAAGAATGGTTCTGGTTATGGCGGTGATCAGCGGCAGGGGCTAGCGGGCACAGGCGGTGATCAGCGGACACAGGCGGCGATCAGCTGCTAGGGCTAGCGGGCACAGGCGGGTACATGTGCCGATCAGCGGACACAGGCGGCAAAGTGGCGGCAATCCTTCTCCTTTGCGCAGCAGCGATCCTCTCTCCTTTCTCCTTCGCGTATCGCGCGTAGGGACGCGTCTCAAACTCTCCTCCGAGGGTTAGTTTTTTTTGTTTTTTTTATCTCCCGCTGGACTCTGGGCTAGGGGTAACGAAGAAAGGGAAGGGAACTGAGGCGAAAGAGATAAAAGCAAACTGGAGGCGGAGAAGAGAGTTTATGAACTGAACTGACTTTTTTTCCTATCTAAATTATTCCAACTATACCCTTTAGACAATCAACGGTTAATATGAATGTACTACTGTAGTTCTACTGTAGTATTAATCCATAGAAGCATCCCTCTTTTTTTTAATATGGAACACAATTGACACTCAAAATTCTGCGAAATTGACAGAAGATTATCTACTTTTTTTTATTGGAAACTTTTATTAACTCCTGTATATTTTTTATTTTCAAAAATGAAAAGAGTTCTGTAAATTAGATTGCTATTGTGCAATTTTATTTCTAAATTGTGTAAACTTTCAGCTGTAATTATTTTGTCTACGCATTAGTTTACATGAACTTTATATCCATCCAACAAGTCCAAAAATGCTTCAATGATAACATTACGGCAAAACTATAACATCTATAATTTTTAATTCTAAATTAGTTTGTAATTAACAAAACTTGCTAATTATTATCAAATGCGTAAGACAAACAATGGGCCAAATAACAAGAAATTTTTTGCTGACCATAAAAAAATACCATATTAATCAAATTTTCATAGTGAATGCAATAATATATATATATGAGTAAGGCTCCGGTGCTTTGCAAAGTAAATCACCCCGTTTACTTCGGGCTACTTTTTGGATTTTGAAAATCCAAACAACCGATCGAACCGTTCAACATGTTCTAAACATTGAAATGTGCTTGGAGACCAAATTTTACATTTTTTGGAAACTTTTTACTATTTATTAAGCCACTTTGAAAGTTTCTGATCTGGTGGTCCAGAAAATTTTACTGTTTTTTACTGTTCACCGTAAGATCAGCGATTTTCAAAGTGGCTTAATAAATAGTAAAAAAATTCCAAAAAATGTAAAATTTGGTCTCCAAGCACATTTCAATGTTTAGAACATGTTGAACGGTTCGGATCGGTTGTTTGGATTTTCCAAATCCAAAAAGTAGCCCGAAGTAAACGGGGTGATTTACTTTGCAAAGCACCGTAGCCTTACTATATATATATATATATATATTAAACAATCCACACATAAAATTAAACAATAAACAATAAAACAATTATTTTAAGTCATGGTAACAAGCTTTAACCAAACAATTAGTTTAAGACATGCATGACTTAACTTTAAGTCGTGACTTAACTTCAGGGCACAACCAAATAAGAATAACTTCAGCCATCTTAACTTGAAATAATTAAGAAATTTATTATGTGTTAATTTTAATTCACAATCAAACAAAACCTTTGTTTATGAATAAGGCAAGCATGCTACATGTAGCATAGTGACATGACACGTGCTATCCCTTCAAAAATCTATTAGAATTCTTCAACGACGAATCTAAACCGTTGAAATCAATCTACCTCACGAGTGATGCATTTACATGCAAAGATTGTAAAACTTTGAATTCATTTAGTATAAAGTCAAGTGGTCAAAAAATGAATATTTATAAGTTAATTTTAATGTATTTATTTTTCATTATTTTTTTATTGCTTGACTTTATACTAAATGAATGCAAAATTTATAAATTTACTATGTAAATGTATCACTCGTGAAGTAGATCGGTTTTAACGGTTTGGATTCGTTATTTGAAGTCTTTTTAATATAATAGTACGGTATGTCACTATGCTACAGGTAGAATGTTAGTATTATTCAAGCCACACTGCTACCTTCCCTCAAATTAATAGTTAATTTTAACAATTTTTTACTAGGTTTTAATAAAGAATTGCAGTTATTAATTAAGACAATATTACTAGTATCATCCAACACATGTCTTTTTAGCCAATAGTGAGCTTCATTTAAAGCCAATTAACAAGTATTAAATATTCGTTCAAATAACAGCTCAGGAAATACATATTTACTATATAAAACAATATAATATATTTGGGCAATTTGCAAATAATATAAATATCTTACCTAGTAATGGGCGTCGGGTCACACCCCATAATTATAAATTAAGTGTTACCCTTTGACAATAAGATTCTTTTTACCTCGGAAATTTTCAAAGTTTCCATATTTTATTTCAACAAAAGAGGAACAATTCTGTGCTTATCCAATTTTTCGTGCACCGCAGGTTTCTAACGACGACCAAACATTCCTTAACCGCTTCGCCGCGTCTTCTTGAACACGTGTCGTATCACGAGGAAGGTCAGAGGAAGCTGCAGGATGCTGACGCAAGCATTCCTTTTATACCATGGTTTCTTTTTCTTTTTCAATTACCAGGGGTTTTCCGATATTTTTATTAATACCCAAAAAAAAAAACAAATTATCAAATCTGCCTCTACCCCAAATTTATTTTTAAATCTACCCCAACCGCTCGTCCACTGGACGGTCCACTTTCCTCACCGGACCACCCAGCTGCACCTGACCGCCCAGCAACTGGGCGGTCCACTCTTCATAGCTGACCGCCCAGCTGTTGGGCGGTCCGCTATTGTTTTTTTTTTTTTATAAGGGTTTTATGTTTTAATTTGTTTGAAGGTTTTATATTAAATTGTTGTAATGATTTGTTTGAATGTTTTATATTAAATTGTTATAATGATTTGTTTGAATGTTTTATATTAAATTGTATGATATATATTTATTATTTGTTGACGATTATATTTTTATAATTGACGATTATTTTTATATGTTATGTAATTGTCTAGCTTTAATATAATTGATTAGTTTTATATTAAGTTTGTTAATGTTTAAATGTTTCTAAATGGTAAGTCTAAACAACAAAAGTAGGTAATCTAAATGGTAAGTCTAAAAATGAAACATAACAGTCCAAACATGAAATATAATAATCCAAACTAAAATACTAGAAACCTATCAAACTAAAAAAAATATAAAAACCCTAACGGTAATGACGGCGGACGCCTCTGGTGAACCTCATCCACCTGCATGTCTGATGTCTCGACCTATAATTCCGACCAATTTCTGTACCAAACCTGTGTTTAAATCTATTAAATCAGTTGTATTTCATTGAATATCTTTAGAATGTGGTACTGCTGCAAGTTTATTCTTATTTTGCAGGATTCGGGCGAAATCGAGGAGAAATCTAGAATTCTGAAGTCTCTACACGGCCCGTGTCAACCTCGACTCGACCACAGACATGACCAGTACACCATCCATATGATGCTGAAATTTCAGCACCCGAACTTAAAACAGTCATAACTTTTGACTCGTAACTCCGTTTTGAGTGTATGACCAATTTTCGAAAAGCTTGCGAGAAGATCTACAATTTGAGTCAAGTACACAGGTTACACGGGCCGGACAGATTTGACACGGCCCGTGTCAAGCATTTCCGAAAACAGATCCAGAAATCTGGAAACAAGGCTAATGAAGGAAGGTCGCGAATTGGCATTAAAGGGGGGCCTCTCTGTCCAACAGAGGGTCATTCTGGAACAGGAGAGCACGTTCTAGGGTTTGTCTTTGGCGGCTAGGCTTGGAGGCGAATTGGAGAAGCGAAATACGCGAGTTTTCGATTGATCTTCTTTGTGCTTTGGGTTTTGTCATGATCAACTCTATCTCTATTTGTATTTTCTGTTTTAGAACTATGTGTGAGTAGTTTCCTTTGTTTCTAGGGTTTTGATGTAATCGAATATTTTGTCTTGCATGCTAGTTATTGAATCTTTGTATTGAAATTTGTGTTTGATTGATTGAGTAGTATTTTAATTGCTTGGATTGAATTGTTTGACCTATATTGGTTTACCACTAGATGAATGCGCACATCTAGAAGGTATTTTAGCCCTTAAAAGTCTCTCAACCAAACTAAGTACATGAGGTAGGATTTGTGACCCGAAAGGCAAAACCAAGTAGTAACCGAAAGGCGAAAATTACTCTATATCGACGGATATGAGTTACCTTCAGTATACCAAACAAGCAACTAGGTAATTCGGACCAACACACGAAAGTTGAGGTCTAGAACCCGACGAGGGCATATATTGCAAATTCCATACCAAGTTGATGAACCAACAAACGACAGTTGAGGTTTAGAAACATTAGGTCTGGTCAGTAGAACCCTACACAAAGGAACAACACAAAGAAACCGTAGCTGCTGCATTTACTCGAGGCTGACACGGACCGTGTAGCAGAATGACACGGCCCGTGTAAACTGATACGGCCCGTGTAGGAAATGACACGGCCCGGACATGACAGCTTGAGGCAAAACTGAGATGAAGTCATAACCCTGGGAACGCTTTTATTATTGATTAAAACCAGTTTAATCTTCTTTCTTGCACTTTATTACTGCTTTTGAATCTGTAGGAATTATAAATAACCAAAACCAACATTTTCCCACTTCTAGTCTTTAATTAACTTAAGTAGAATCCGGTTAAGACTTGAACCGTCCCTGTGATCGATACCCGACGATATACTACGTGCTAGGATTGTACACTTGCAGTCTGAACCAGAAGTGTATTTTAAGGTTAAAAGGTACAGCTTGCTGTACTGAAACTTTGTGTGTACCTTTTTGGTGTAACAATGTCATCGTGTACGGCCTCGCGCGCCCATGGATCCTCCCCCAGGTGTAATGCATGCTCCCTATGGATCCCCGCCTGTGTACGCAACACCCACAGATTAGCCTCCCAAGTAGAAGGATACGTGGCAGGAGGTGGTGTGCCAAATATAGCAGAGGCAAAACCATCTGCAGTCTACGTCCCACTCCCACTGGCCTCGCCGTCGTTCTGTCTGGGCTCCATATATTACGGTATGTGGGAGGTAGCTGGCTCCCATCCGCCCTTATCTCCAGTGAGAAAAGTGAACTCTGCCGGCAACTTCATCCTGTATGTAAACAATGTTACTTTTGCTACATAGAAATAACGAATAAATTAATTAAACAATGAAGTTTTGCTACCTCAGTGAGCTGCACTGGAACTCCATGCTCGTTGTATGATCATTCAAAAGAGAGCAATGTTTCTTTTAATATTTATAAACTCGGAAATGCTATCGGTTTGGACTGCAAGCGCACAATCCTATCGAGTAGTATATACGAGGTCGATCCACAGGGAATATTGGTTCAGTGCTTCGAGCGATCGAATCACAATCTTTCGAAAGGCTAGATGAAATCTGAAAATTGAGAGATGTTGTTGTGATCAATGTAAATTAGGAAGCAATTAAAAGTAATTAAAATAAAGATAGAGATGAGAATTCCTAGGGTTTCGGCACACCATTGCTACTCAATCCGCTTTGACAATATATTCCTGTTGCGTTTAATTTCCTGTTGTTGTTTAATGAAAGACACCATATAGGTCATAGCGATTTATGTTACGCAAGAATGACAGATCTTTCACCGAGATGCTACATAGGACACTGCAATTTTCCTTACACAAATGTCTGATCTCTCAAATACCCCAAATTACTACACAGATCACTGCGAATTTCTTTACGCAAGTGATGGAATTTGGTACGCGTTTTGTTGGTCTGGTTTATGGTTTTCCCGCTAAGGTTTTCTTCACATAAATCTAATAGATCTCAACGAGGCTAATTCATACAAATAGTTTCTCTTACCATTAAAGTACTGTCACTACCCTAACGGACTCAAACTAGATCATTGAAGTTAGATGAAGAGATAGTAAATCACAAAAGCATTTTGTTTCAACAACAAGAAATCATAATCAACAGAAATATATATATCAAAACATCAAGAGTAACAAGGTTTACTGCCTAGCCCTAAGAAAATGAACTTAGCCGCGGAACGGCATTGTTACAAGCACTCCTCTCTTCTCTCTTTAATCAAATCTAACCCTAATTACAAAGATAACTATTCCTTCTGCCCAGGGGCCTTATATAGGAGTGGAGGGACGTCTGGAGGTTGAGTAGGGGCTAAGAAACTGATCTGGAAACAGCTGTCGGCAGTTATTCCCCAAAAGACGCCTTCGGATACGGACCGTATTAGCCAATACGGTCCGTATTAGGACCTTGACGGTTAGGGTTTAATGCTCCTAGCGCTATCTTCTGGTCTGTGCTAGGCCTGGTCCGTATTAGGCAATACGGACCGTAATAGAGACTTTGTCGATAAGCGTCGCTAATCCGATTGACCCGATTCTAGCTCCATTTGGTGTAAAATAGTCCCAAAACCTATTTTCTGCAATAAAACATAAAGAAGAGTGACAGTAGCCTTTTTATCTAATAAATTAAACATAAGTGTGAGAAAATATGTAAAACCTAAGCCAAAACCCTACATAAATCATCATTATTTTGACTCTGATCACGCCTCCCAACTTGAATTGTTGCTTGTCCTCAAGCAACGACATCCTAGCTGGTCAAAGATCCGGTCTAGGTTAAACCATACAATCTCAAGGACTTGTTTAAAATCAAATTAGGGCTTAGGTTTGGTACAATTGGCATGACAATAAAAATTTAGAACTTAAAAATATTCATGACCTCTCCCTTGAACAATTTATTTACTCAATGATTGACCTCATTATGCTTACCCTAGAAAAATTATCATCGGACAATTTATTTCACAAATATCCTTGAATTTGAGAGTATTAATTCCCCCTTCGATTATAAATGGATCCCTTCCAATAAATAGGAATTCTAATGATATAAATTTTGATTTTCCTTCTCAATTGATTGGAGCAAAGTATTACAACTAAGTGTGTTGGTACTTGTGACTATTTTTTTTTTTTTGAAAAATTAAATATGTTCAAAATTTAAAATTTGGGAGATTTTCTCGAGCCTATTGGTAACCAGTCTTGTGTAGGCACCCGTACTCTTTTTATCCTCCATCTTTTATTCTATTTTTTTATTTTTCTATATTTTTCTATTTTTTTGGATTTTTCTTATTTCTGATTTTTTTGTGTATTTTTCTATTTTTCTGAAAAATAAAAGTATTTTTGTGTCACAAGCACCATGATTACACACAATTCCAAGTATTCATTCATACAATGAATTATTGCATATTTTCGCTAGGGATCTATCTATAATAAATGGGTATTCTAAAACACTATCAAATTTAAAAGACTTAGCAAAAATAAATTACTCAATAAATAAATAAAAATTCTAGGGTTTGCGATTTTTGATCAACTCTCATGGTTAGCAATTAATTGTTCACTTTGAGATCACTAATTATTTTAAAAATACTAAATTTTTGGTATCATGGCCAATTGTCTAAGCCTTAGCCTAATTCAATTTAAAACAATTCCTATTTGATTAACCTACTCCTAAAAAAAAATTAAAATTAAAATGTAAGCTAGCTAAAAAGCTCAATGTAATCATTCTAGGATTTTCGGTAAAGCCTCCAACCCTAGTCAAAAATTGAGTAAAACTACTAGCACCTAAGAATTTTAAAATGCAAAAAATTTAAAGATACATGGTCAATTTACTTTCCTACCCCCCCGAACAAAATTGAGCATTGTCCCCAATGTTCGAGAGATAAAAATAAATGAAGTAATAAAGTAAAAAGACCGAGGAAAGATACAACTCACTGCACCTCAATCCTGAGGTGGTGGAGGTGGTGGTGGGCGCTGGATCTCCTCGTAGAATGACGGGTCGAAGAGTCCGTATGGTGGTGGCTGGTACTCGAATCCGGAGTCGAGAGCGAACTGATAATACTGCTGTGCCATGTAGCGCGTCTGCTGGATCTTGCGCCTGCTCTCGTCAACACTTCTTTTGACTTCCTCCATGCTGTTTCTGATTTCACCAACCTCTTGGCGGAGTGATGAGCCATTCTGTTCCATTTGTCGGGTAGTCTCTCCCGTTGTCAAGGTAAGCTCGTTGAGGTTAGAGTTCATCCAATCTACCATTTGAATGAACTGATCAAGCTCAGCTGTGGGGGCATCAGATGGTGCCGCCCCTGAAGATCCGGCTCTAGCTGCCGATGTGCCTGTCTCCCTATATGCATCAAAATGAGGCTCCTCCCCTTCTCTCTGCTGCCGATCGATGTTAGCCTGATTTTGCATTGCGGCTTGGCTCTCGATTACATCAATGTAATCCTGAGGAGGCTCATAAGTCGAGCTCGCATGGCATGCCATTTTCCAGGAGGCCCTACTATGGAGATTGAGATGTCGGAAGGGGAATTGGAGGATTCCCTTCAGTGAATTGTAGAAGTAGGGACCTGGATAGTGGCCAGTGAAAAATTTCATGGCCTGGAGGCATGACATGTCAATTTGTGTGAGCCCGCTTGGCTCTTTGAGATGATCGATCTGCAGAGCGAGTTGGTTGGCCAAGATCATGGCCACGAATCCGATGGAAATTTTTCCTCCATCTTTCTTGGCACGGGCGACCTCACGGATTTGTTTGCAAAGGAGATGGCGAGGTGAGGTCGCACTGGTGTTGGCTCGATCATGCATTTGAGGAGATAGAGTTCGGGTAGTGTTACCTTGGATGAACTTTCGCCTCTTGCGAAAATGGAATTGGCAAGGATGACTTGCAAGAGGCGGACTTGTGGGTGGATGTTCTGCTTGCCGGTCGAGTTGTGTTTTGGTTATCTTCTGTGATGCTGTACCAGAACTCTCGGCAGTCAGGAGAATCAGAAGTGCCATCGTCGGTGAGGTCGAAGATGGCGCAGAAATCGTTCATGGAGACTGTGTAATGCTCGCCGATCATCTGGAAAGTAATGGAGTCCTTGTTGTATCTGAAGGTAGCAAGGAACTCCCTCGTGAGTACCTTGTAAACTTTAACTCCTTTGATCAGTTCGAAGAATTTCCAGATGTGGATGCGGTTTGCAAGTTGCTCGGTTTGTGCAAGGAGGCATAGTCGCTCGAGTGTCTGTGTTGATGGACTTGTGGTATATGACCTCTTTTGTTTTTATCTTCTCGTAAGTGTCTTTGAATTTTGGACATAAATATTAATTTCTAATTAACTTTCGATATTAATAAAAATATCGGATGGAAATGTTTTAGTTTATTGTTTTTGTTTCTGTGAGTTGAATTCTAGGGTAAATTTTTTAACAAAACAGTTTTGGCTTCATACAATGTATGAATTATAAAATCAAAACTACACTTCATATGAGTTATGTCTTGTATAAAGTCAAAACTGTTCTGTTAAAAACTTTACCCGAATTTTAATGAGCATCTCTTACCAAACTGTATAATAAACAATGTAAATCGGTCTTTAAAAGAGAAATAACTAGTTAATAGAAACTATCTATCTTCTCTTCCAACTTTTTGCACATGGAGAATACTTTTTCTTATTCCCCTGGTAAAAGTAATTTCTAAGAAGGTCAGAAGTAAAATGAGTATTTTCACGATTCAACACATAAAAAATCACAACAGACCGATAATAAACATTTTATATGTAATTTTGACACTTAAAATATTACTGGGTTGAGATTTTGAAATCTTAAATATTTAGGAACATATTTTCTTTCAAGAAAGAAAAAATCTTTGCCCTTTCAGTATTTTTTTTATCCATGCCAATTTCTAAGCCAACCATAAATTTAAATATAAACTTTCGAATTTTTCCTGGTATATATTTTATATAGATTCAATTTGTGTAAAATTAATACTTTATGGATTTCTTTTTTCAAAATGGTGTGTTTATTTTTTTTTTTTTGATAAATAAGTTGAAACTCTGAATTATTATTAACACTCTCCTTACCGTTTTTTGTCAACAAAATTAGGCTCGCAAAAGAAATTGAAATTTTGACAAATATGTTAGAGCTAATATTTTTATCTTGAAAAAGGCAGCCAGCTAACTCTTGACTATTGTAATAGATTCCCATATATCTCATCATATAATCAACTTGTACGAATTTCAAAAAAAAGATTTCCTTGTGAAATAGATTTATATTATAATAATAATTAAGACAGAACATTGATGGCAACAATTATATTTAATTAAAAAACATGACGCAGTTATCATTGTCAACGAGCTCCCGTCAGCAATTAAATACCCTAAAAACATTTTAATAAGAGAATCCAAGATTTTAAAACAGAGTTGAAAAAAATACTTCGTCGCTCGCCGCGTCTCGGAACAGCCTACCACGTCAAAATGGTCCCACCAAGTGGGGCCCAATGATGCCCGGTTGAATCGCCCTCAGTCGACCCCACCTCCTTAGAAGCCCTCCAAAGTAGCTGACGCAGGTCCTGACGTAATCGGGGATACGATTACACCTGTCCTTTAAACTCTTAGATTCTCGCCACGTATCATACAGTCTGGTCAACTCGATGTGAAACTGTTTCACGGCCTATAAAAACACCGCCCGCCGCTCCTTCATTCATTCTGTTCGTTTGCTTTCGAGAAAAGCTCTCTCTCGAGACGGCGCTAAAACTCCTCGATTTCTATCGTATTATTTTCCAAGTCGCAGCCCCTCGATTTCGATTCTATAAAAGGAGACAAGGAACTTGATTGTAGAGATTTATTCCGTCAGGTACTTATAAATTCAATTATCTTCATCTCTTTTTCAGAGTAGAGTTTTGTGGTTCTAATGTGCTCGTCTTAAATTGTGAATTCTCTTAAGTACCAACACCACAACCTTGAACCCCCCATCACCTACACAGTACCAACCCATCATGGATTACGAAAACTGGGAAACAATGCCCATGTTGAGCCCCGATCTTCTCCAAGTAAGGGCCCCGGAGTTGCGCGTTTTCTTCGCGCCTAATGACAACATCAACTCACAGAATGCATCACTGGACAGATCCGCCATCGTTCTACTTGGTCCAGGCGCGGACCGTGTTAATCAGCTCCCGCAACGGGTGGCAACCACCATTGCCACCACCTTCGGCTGTCCCCCGGAGGAGTTTAAAGTCTCCACATTAGCCCCTGAGGATGGAGACATGATTGTCGAGTTCCCGTCCAAGGTTCTCCGCAACCTCGCAGTTCATGTAGGTGTCTACATGATTGCTCGAGGCGTCGAAATTCAACTCCGGGAATGGACGCCGAATATCAATATGGTGCACGACCCGACAACACACAAGGCGAGGATCCGTCTTCGAGGGTTTCCAATGCAATATTGGAATTTCCGTGACGTTAACCATCTTATCTCGGGCTTCGGATATACCGTATGCATGAAGCCGGTTATCTCAAACGGTAACTATGATACGCTACGAGTCATGATTGCTTGCTTCGACCCGGCGACTATCCCACCGACCGTCACCCTCCATAAGAATCCCCGCTCAAGGATAGTCTACATCGACGTTGAGGGATGGCTCCACAACTCCTCCCCGCCGCTGCACCCCCGCTACGACGATAATGATGATGATGTTGACACTCCGATGGCCCCGGCACATGGCCCTGTCAGACACCGCCACCGTAACCGTCAACCGGCTACGACCACACCGGGCCTATATGGCTCTCGCCGTGTGCAGGACATGAACTCTAGAACAACAACTGGAGGCTCCAGTTCACCATACCTCACAACAACAACTGGAGAAAATCATGCTAGTCCCCTCAGGAAGGTTACACCAACGGCACAACAGACAAAACCAGAAATTCAGGGGACACGTGCCCCAACCAGAGAGCCAATCAAAAATTTCTGTAGCACACCAACGGTCAAATGGGGAGCTTTTGCAGTAACCTGGGACAGAATTAAGCTGCATGCCACCAACGACAAAGGAGAGGCAATCAATGCCGAGATTTCCTTCAATTTGTCAAACCTGGCTCAGTACTTACTTGCATGGGAAGGGCATGGTAACCGCTCTGACATCCAAAAGCCGTTTCTAGACACCTTTCTTTCGCCTAACACTCATGGGGGTTTAGGCACGTGTCATACTACAAGAGTGTTGGAGGCCAGCACATTAAAACCAACAGCCCAGGATCAGTTCCTAGTAGTCAGCCCGATGCATGAGACTAATCCATTAATTGAAGCCCAACATAAGGCCCAAACGGAAAGGGCTGAAGATACAATTATTTTTCCAAACCATATATCGGAGCCTTCCCTCACTAAACACGCACCAGATACTGAGGCCCGCGAGAAGCCCAATTTGGCAATTGAAGCCGACTTTTCCAAATTGCAAATCTCGGACCTCAAGCATGAACATGGACTGGAGGGAGGCCTGCACCAGGAATCAAACACAAATCTCGGACCATTCCGAATCAACAGCTCACAGCAGTACGCAGGGGACTCAGAAAACTCCGATGAGGCACCTCCTGGGTTTGAGGGACCGCCCCGATACAAAAGAGAAAGTCAGGTCAGGCGCAGTCGTCGTCTCCAGAACAAGCACACCGGCCGATACCTATCGGCGGTCGACAAAGCTAGAGCAATGAAAGGTTTCTTGAATATTCGAGAGAGGATGCAGAAACCCAAATCCAAGCCTCAGAACAGATCCGCAGCGAAGCCAGACCCGAAATACCTCCTCACCTATGACCCGCTAACGGCTGCTCATGCCGAAGCAATTGTTTCTGCAGCAGGTCTAGAGCTGACGACCGAATTAATGGCAAAGATACGCTCGGAGGGGGAGACTACGGTCACTGGTACGGAGGCGATACCGGCAGCCAACTAAGTTGCCAGAAGAGGGTGGAACTGTCATTGAAGGATACATGGTTTTATGTTAGTTTTCTTTCCAGGGGGTAGGCTTAGAGAGTATGTAGGATTTTCATTACTTAGGATTTGTATTTTCAATTGGGAGGTGGGTGGCAGCAGTTTGGTTAGCAGCAAGGTGGTGTATGAATTACATTTACAATCATTGTGTATCCGACAGTTTCATCAAGAGAATTTAGAAGGTTACTCCAAGTTTAATGATTCATAACCTCAAAATAAAATTATTATCTTGGAACGTTCGAGGCCTCAACGAAAGGCCAAAGAGGATAGCGATTCGACAAACAATTCTACTTGAGAAACCAGATATTGTGACACTCCAGGAAACAAAACTGGGCAGCATTGATAAGAAAACGATACGAGAAATTCTTGGTTGGCATCTTGAGAATTATGAATTTATCCCGGCACAAGGCACAAGAGGAGGTTTAATTGTGGCTTGGAATCACAGAATGTTTACTCAGCTAACAACTCGGGCACTTCATTTCTCTCTGACAGTACATCTCGAGCACAAGTTGGATGGTTCGGTCCTAGCTTTCACTGCTGTTTACGGGCCGTCAGATCACTCCGGCAGGATGAATTTTTTCCGGGAACTAAGAACATCACAACCGTCAACTAACATCCCATGGGTCATAGCGGGAGATTTCAATGTCACGGCAGACCCGGACGAAAGAACGAACAATGAGAACACTTGGCGATCGACGCTCGCTTTTGCCAATCTCATATCGGAACTAGAGATGCTCAACTTGTCACTCGCTGGAAGGAATTACACATGGAGTAATGACAGAGCTAGACCGCATATGGCTAGGCTTGATCGTTTTCTAATTTCCCAAAACTGGAATACTACTTTCCCCAACTCGATGCAAAGAGCGACACCAAATACAAGCTCGGATCACTGCCCTATCATGCTTTCGGCACAGACATCCTTCCGAAAATCCAGGTTTTTTCGGTTTGAGAACATATGGCTTCGTTTCAAAGAATTTAATGAATTGGTCAATCAAGAATGGGTCTCACAGCCGAGAGCAACCACCCCACAGCATCTTCATCAAAAACTCACCAACCTTCAATGCAAAATAAAAGATTGGGCACAAATGAAAATAGGCAATGTCAAGGCACACATCATCACTTGCAGACAATTCCTAGCCTGAACCGATAAGGCAAAGGAAATGCGCCCACTTACGCCTTTGGAAAAATTTATCATTGCCTTGATCAAACAGCGTCACACGGCCCTCGCTGTTTTGGAGGAAGATATATGGCGGCAACGGGCCAGAACAAGATGGGAATTACATGGAGATCGCGGGACTCGTTTCTTTCATGCTGTTGCGTCCGGATCCAAACGGGCAAACACTATTGCTCAAATTCGGCACAACTCCAATCTTTTTTCTGACCATGATACAAAAGCTCGAGTCTTCTTTAACTTCTTCAAAGACCTTATGGGAACAGCCCCAACAGAAATGCCGCCAATTCATTGGGGGACCTTATACCCAAACCGAATTGACCTTCAAGGCTTAGCGGATCCCATAACAATCAACGAAATAACAGCGGCAATAGCCCAATGGCCGAACAACAAGAGCCCGGGTCCCGACGGGTTTTCCGGGGAATTTTACAAGCATTTTTCGGATGTAATTTCACCAGATTTGCTCACGGTTTATGAACATGTCATGCATACCGACACGGGACTTCAACCTCTCAACACGTCATACATCATTCTCCTTCCAAAGAAAGAAAACCCATAGTCACCGACTGACTACCGACCGATTAGCCTACTTCATGGTGTCCAAAAAATCTTTTCCAAAATACTTGCCAATCGGCTACAGCCACAAATGCAGGGTCTGATCAGCGATGCACAGACCGGGTTTCAAAAAAATAGACAAATTACGGAATGTTTTCTATATGCTCAACAAGTCTTACAAAACGCAAGGCAGAATGATATCCCTCTGGGGCTCTTGAAATTAGATATTAAGAAGGCTTTCGACACGGTTAGTTGGGAATTCACCTTGCACGTGTTGACACAATTGGGCTTCCCGGCCAAGTGGAATCAATGGATTCAAAACTCAATACTCCGAGGCAGCTCTCAGGTTCTCATCAATGGTCTTCTCGGAAGAAAAATAATTCTAAAGCGAGGGGTTCGACAAGGGGATCCGCTCTCACCATCCTTGTTTATCATTGCCATGGATTTTTTGGCAAGGTACCTTCAAAAGTTGGCCGCAACAGGGGCAATTAGATTGCCACATGCAACCATGACACCATGCTTACTCTACGCTGATGATGCATTGCTGTTTTTCAAACCAGACCCGAACCAGCTGCGTGCCATCAAATTAGCTCTCCTTGTCTTTCAGAAAATATCAGGCTTAGAGATCAACTTGCAGAAATCTGAGATTATTCTCATGAATACTCAACAAAATTTGACCAGCGACCTAGTGTCTCTCATGGGGTGTAAACTGGCATCTTTACCTTTCACCTACTTAGGGATCCCGTTATCAGACAGGCAGCTGCCAAAAACGGCTTTTCTCCCTTTAATTCACAAATTGCAGAAACGGTTGTCGGGATGGAGCGCAAAGCTGCTGTCAATGGCAGGTCGCTTGGTGTTGCTCAACTCCATCCTCTCATCGCTTCCAATCTACTTCATGCAAGTGCTTAAAATGCCACAATGGGTTATCAACGAAATAGACAAGATTAGACGTCATTTTTTATGGCACGGGGCTGTGGAGCAGCAGCAAAAAAAGGGATACAACCTGATCGATTGGACCTCGGTATGTGAGCCAAAATCGGTGGGAGGTTTGGGAGTGCTGGAATTACGAACCTTCAATTATGCCTTACTGCTAAAATGCCGATGGGAATGGTACGCGTCGTATCGTAGGTTGTGGAGACCACTGATGTTACAAACGGCTCCAACATTGCATGGGGTCCCGGCCACCAAGGTTTTCCAAGACGTTTCAACAGAGGTGATCCAATTCTTCCAAACATCCACATTCTGGAAACTAGGCGATGGTCGTACTGCGCGGCTATGGGACCATGATTGGGGCGAGGGAATCTTGCAGAAAAAATTGGTCAACTTATATTCATTTGCTCTCACTGATGAAACATTGATGCACCAGGTCATTCACGAAGATAACTTAAGATCACTCTTCAGACCAAATCTCACTATGGAGGCAGAAGAGGAAATGCAATATCTGCAGCTCATGTTGAGAGATATCGTTCTAGAGATTGGTACCAGGGATGAAATACGATGGAGATGGACAGCCAGTGGTGTCTTCACAGTCAAAACCGCATACATTAATCTCAAGGCTGGCCCAAGAATCATTCGGCACTATTCAAACATTTGGAAGGTAAATGCCCCGCCGAGAGTCAAGATATTTGCGTGGCTGGCTATGCGAAATAAAATTCTCACTCATGACAACTTGCAAAAGAGAGGGTGGGCCATCGTCAGCAGGTGCCTCCTATGTCAAAGGAAAAGGGAAACGGTACGCCATCTCTTTCAAAACTGTTCATATACACTGCGGTTGTATCGCAGACTCATCCACACAGTTCAGCCGCAAACATGGCCTGCAAAACCAACAATTGAAGTCACTGACCCACACCAGGAGGGTAATCTCACTGATTGGCAGAAAACGGTCGTACTAATAATGCAATTTGTGCTCTGGCGAGAGCGGTGTGCCCGTTCGTTTTCTGACGATAGCAAAGGAATTATCGAACTCATGGGGGAAATAACAAGGCAGCTTCAGTTTTACAAAAGCACCTCAAGTTCAAATTCAAGGCTAATTGATAGGAATCCGACACAACTCACAATTACAACCAGGCACCATACTGGTATTGGTACCGGTCCCGGTACGGGTACTGCTGTAGACAACAGGGGGGACGGAGACACTACATGAGACGGTTTCCACAACCGAAAGTTTCAGAGAAGGGGACACCAGTCATTGGGATCAGCCGTTGGTGTGCTTTTACACTCATCACATCCGTTTACTGCTTCTAGTTCTGTTTATTATTCTCCCAGAATACTTATGCTCCTTTTCAGATTTTTTCTTTTAATTTTCTTAGTTTCTTTCCTGGTTTAAATTTCTAGGCTCAGCTGTTTGAGCACTTGAATTTTTATCTTGATTTTTATCCTTTTTCCTAGTATACAAAACTCTTGTAGCTTAATCATTATCAATGAAATCAAATATGAGCTTGACTCATATTTTTTCTCAAAAAAAAAATTGTGAATTCTCTGTTAAACGGAGATTTGTGGATTGAATTTCGTGTTTTCTTGTTTGATTTTGAGGGATTTGACCAGGTTTTGTCTAATTTGGTGCATATAATTTAGTTTTGACTTTTAAAAAAAAATAAAAGTGGGGTGAAACCCCACCGATTCTATTACTAAGAAATCATACCAATAAGACTGGTACCAAACCACTGGTACCGGTCCTATCTTCAGTTCGTACAAACTCTGACCTGAGTACTTATACAAACCAGACCCTGAAATATTATCTAATCAACATACAACATCAGCACTACCACAATATAAAGCAAAACAATTAAGAGTGAGGCTACGGTACTATGCATAGCACGGTTGGGTCCGTGCTACGGCTCAATATTTGAGTTTTCAAAATCCTAACGGTCGATCCGAACCGTTCAACATGATTATACATATTATTATAAAATTAATATGTACTTGCAAACCAAATTTTACATTTTTTTGATTTTTTTTACTGTTTTATTAGATAGGTAGAAAATCACTTGATCTGAAAATTCTGGACCATCCAAAAACAGTGATTTTCTACCTATCTAAAAAGGCAGTAAAAAAAATCGAAAAAATATAAAATTTGGTTTGCAAGTACATATTCTTTTATAATCATGTTGAACGGTTCGGATCAACCGTTAGGATTTTGAAAACTCAAATATTGAGCCGTAGCACGGACCCAATCCGTGCTATCCGTGCTATGCATAGTACCGTAGCCTTACTCATTCCAAAATGCATAAGCTAAAACAAACATAATAAGCAACTTCAGTGGCGAGGCTAGGATTTGAGCTAGGAGTAGACAAAAATCGGATTCGGGTTCGAATAAATTAATGGGTTCGGGTTTGGAACTTTGCAGGCCTCATGGACCTTTTTTTAATCTTGGTAGGCAAATAAAAAATGTGATTTGGAAGTCTCCTGTAAATTCTTTTTTTAATCCCGCCGCTTGGACTTTTTTTACTACCGCCGCTTGGACTTTTTCATTCAATAGCATTGACAACTTTGGAGACCGCTTGAACTCAGGGGTAGGCAAATAAATACGACAGGGGTAGGCAAAGCTCCAAATGTTCTCGGTTCTATAAATTTTTTTTTTTTTCAGTGGTAGGCCAGTGCCTACCCTGCTACTGTGTAGCCTCGCGTCTGAGCAACTTGCAACTATTATCTAGATTTCCCTTTGGTTTTTATTTAACAAATTTTAGTTTATATTAAATTCTTTTTGTCCGAGAGCCTTTTACTCCAGTTCTTTCCTAGAAGCTGAGCTAAGCAAAATTAATGCCTTCGAGTGGAATGTTATATTAATTCTAGTGCAATTACAAATTATGTAATTGATATTCTTTCCTTGCTTCATAATTTTTTATTTGTCCGAATTAATTATCTGATTGACTATGTGAAGTTAGATAAAGACAAATTCAAGACTATCATAGTTTCAAGATGTATAATGCTTCATACTCTTTTGTAGTTTTTATCTTCTTAAGTATAAAAAATAGTGTTTAATTAATTTTTAAACTGATTGTGCTACATGTGTTGAATTATTAATTAATTAAATTAATAAAAAATATATATAATACACGTATCGTATCTCAAATTTTTTAAATTTGAAAATTGCCATCGCCGTATCCGTACAATACCCGTAACCCATATCCATGCAATATAGCTTGAGCGATCAATTTTGCTGTTTGCCCTAATCTTGTTTCTTTTTTTTAGTAGGAATTTTGACCTAGCTGAGAAAATGAACGGCGGAGATTTGAACTTGCCCCCTGGCTTCCGTTTCCATCCGACGGATGAAGAGCTAGTGATGCACTACCTGTGCCGCCGCTGTGCTGGCCAGCCTATTAATGTCCCGATCATTGCTGAAATCGATCTTTACAAATACAACCCCTGGGAACTTCCTGGTTAGTGCTTACAGGTTACAACGCAGTTTCAGCGGATCTCAGTGTCTTTTAATTGAATTGTTAGATCGAGATCCAATGGTGCATGATTCACTCATCTTTGATTTTTACTGATTTACTTTTCCAGGCATGGCAATGTACGGGGAGAAGGAATGGTATTTCTTCTCGCCACGGGACAGGAAGTATCCTAATGGGTGTAGGCCGAACCGGGCTGCCGGTTCAGGTTACTGGAAGGCGACTGGGGCTGATAAACCGGTCGGTTCGCCGAAACCTGTTGCCATAAAGAAGGCGCTTGTGTTTTACGCCGGAAAACCGCCCAAGGGAGTGAAAACCAACTGGATTATGCACGAGTACCGGCTTGCTGACGTGGATCGATCGGCTCGCAAGAAGAACAACAGCCTTCGGGTTCGTAATTTTTCATTATTCCAAGAAAAATCCGATATATTTTTTGTGTAAATAAACCAAATCGTGATTCTCTCTGGTGTTGGTTATAAAAACCTGGTTCAATTTGTCAGTGGGGCCCGTTGGCGACAACAAGGTCAATTTGTCTTTATTATTATTCCGGGCCCCACACTTCGTACTTATCGCCTCACAGAAGCCAAAGATAGCGATGCCACATCTTTTTGCTTAATACAAACAAAAGCTTTTGTGTTGTCGCTATATACTTTAAATCTTTAATCAGATCCGTTGATCAAATATCTAATGTTGATATAATTTCACTTTATAGCTCGATGACTGGGTTCTCTGTCGTATCTACAACAAGAAAGGCGTGATTGAGAAGCAACCTGCTGAGGAGGAGGAGCGCAAACTGGTCGGATCGAAGCGTCCGAGACCGGATTTCAGCCCGAACCGGAATGTGAATCCCAACCTGACGCAAACCGCACTTAAGAAAGAGGAAGTTGAATCCGATCTGGGAGAGATCTGGCACGTGACGCACGCGCCTCCGCAAATGACCCCACCTCACGCCGACAACATGCTCTGTTTCGACACATCTGAGTCTGTGCCGCTGAACCCGTATACAAATGGAGACTCCAGTTGTTCGGAGCACGTGCTCTCCCCCGAATTCACGTGCGAGAAGGAGGTTGAGAGTCAGTCGAGCAATTACTGGGAAGACTGGGAGAATGCCGATATTTTTATTAAAACCCCTAAACAAATAAAAATTATCAAATCTGCTCCCACTTCAAAATTATAATTATTTCTACCCTAACCGCCCGTGGACTGGGCGGTCCACTTTTCCCACCAGACCGCCCAGCCACTGGGCGGTCCACTACCAATACCTGACCGCCCAGCAGCTGGGCGGTCCGCTATAAAACCCTATAAAAGGGGTTTTTCTCTCTCCAGACGAGCACAGTATTCATTCTTACACCCCAGAAAATTTCCAGAACCGAAAGAGAGAAATTTCAGGCGATTTTGAGGCGATTGAGCAGGCGATTTTGAGGCGATTTTAGGTTTTAGGAATTTATGTCGTAGACTTTATTTCATTAGTTCTGTGTTTGTTTATATTTGATGGTGTTAGTTTTTGTATACGTAATTAAGTAATAAAAATAACAAAAATGAAGCATATAAAATAATCGAGGCAAATAATCCATTGCATAGTTCATAAACTACCAATTAGAATAGTTCACAATATATATCTAAAATAGTTCATAACATAATTTAACAAAACTTGGTAATCAGCGACGACGGCCGAACAAACTCAAAATACGACGCCTGGGTCTGGTTTCAGCTGGTTGTGCGGCACTACCGGATGTCTCTCCATGGCTACTGCCGGTTCCTGGGCTTTCATGACTGCGGTGGCTACTACCGGAAGCCTCAGCAACAACTCTAGCATTTTCTCTTTCGTTGGCTGCGTTAATGGAATCTGCATTGCATTCCAGTTGAAATAAAATCAAAATAAAATATAAGTAAACAAATAAAAAATAAAATCAAAATAAAATTAACCGTACCTGCTCGCTGCCTGTCAGTTGTTGAACGGCGGGCCTGATGTCCCATTCGCCTACCTTCCATCTCGTCCATGGTCATTACTTGCCGCTTGTGGGGTCTTCTTCCTTTTCTGATCCACCCGCTTGCGGGATAGACTTTATCACCATCGTAGGGCGGCCACTGATACTGGTTGGGATAAGGATGGAAAGATGCACCCCAAGTACTCGCAAGGTAATCGGTCCGGTACATGACAGCGACATAGTCATCATCATTGAAGTTTCTCTCTTGGCACACCGCCATAACATGAGAACAAGGTATGTGGGCCAACTGGATTCCTTGGCAAGTGCATGTTACAGTATTGTCAGGTGCAAAAATAACAACATACTTGAACATCCTTTTCACAAACTCCATAGTCCCATCCGGTCTACGGCCGGTTGGAGCAAACTCATCTGGAACGTGCACTTCGAACTCCATTTGGTTATCCCCGTACGGGACAACTCTCATAGCTGCACCTTTCTCCCTATGTTTCCTTAGTTTTCCCTCCACCCTTGTTGAAAACGTTTGATTCCTGAACAGTAATTCAGAAAATATAAGTCAACAAATTAAAATATACATACCTTGGCAAAATCTCTGAATAAAAATATACATACCTTGACAGTAATTCCTGGGCTTTAGCACGCCGTGCAACAAACCATGCATTTAACTTGTAGAAGGTGTCCTCCACAATTGCTGCCACGGGCAACTGCCGGCTCTGCTTGAAAACAGCATTTAAGGACTCCGACCCATTTGTGGTCATAATTCCCCATCGGAAACCTCCATCACGGGCTTGAAATATCTTCTCATATGCGGGTGGCTCAGTCAGATCGGCGGGATTATTTTTTCCGACCTTGAGTAAGTACAAATTTGCCTTTGGACAGTACTGCAAATAAAACGTTTGATTAAATAATTCATATATAAGTCATAAAATATAAGTTAACAAATAAGTCATATATACATACCTTGGCAAAATCTTTGAACATCTCTTCCACCCTTCTCGGCTTCTTCTTCTTGCAAGCAATTCTGAATGTATCTGCAACCCATTTTCCAGATCCGCAGTTCTTGTGTAGGTTTTCTGTAATATGTTGCATACACAGCCTGTGCACACAATCTGTCTCCCACCCGAAATCTGGGCGATCAAAAACATATTTGATTCCTTTGTGCTGGTCTGATATGACACAAAAGAACCGGTTGCCAATCACATGTCTTCTTACGAACCTCATAAAAAATCCCCAGTTTTCCCCGTCCTCCTGCTCAACAATTGCAAAGGCCAAAGGCAACAACTGATTTTCAGCATCATATGCACATGCAATCAGCAGTCTCCCGTCGTAACGGCCAGACAGGAAGCATGCATCTACACTGATGACCGGTCTAATGTATGGCACAGCTTGAATACATGGACCGAACGCCCATGCTATGGCCTTGAATTGCAACGCGTTGTCGACAGTCGGTACGCCTACATTCCAACATTCGTAGACAGTGCCGGGATTTGTACTTGCTATGGCCTGCAGCAATGGTGCAAGCAAGTCGTATGACCCATGCCAGCTACCGAACATTCGGCAAATCGCAAGTTCACGCCCTCTCCACAACCTGTTGTATTTTGGGACGACATGCTTGTAAACCCGTCTGACAGCTCTACCGACCTCCTTAAGGCTCATCGATGGGTCCTCCTTAATGTCATTCTCAATTACATCGGCAATAAGTGAAGCCGTAAGATTTGCATGGTCTTTCCTTGATGACGGAGCCTTGCATGTGTGAGGTGGTTCACACTTCTTAATAATCCATGCCTCGCCCTTACCCACAGGGGTTGCATATAGACGGAAGTGGCAATGCTCTTTGTCTTTACAAATAATTACCAACCTTCTTCGGTCCCTTTTTTCAATTATGCACTCCCAGTTGCCGTGAACATGGACCTCATGTATTTTCTTCACAAGTTCATCTATGTTGGTGTAAACCTGCTGCGGAGCAAGCTCTTGATTGTACCTGACACGCGGCCCAAAAAATGAGATGTCTGCCTCTTCAAAAGCAGTGGTATCGTTGAATGTGGGGCACGGATGCCTATCTGTCCGACCTCTAATCGGAAATCTGTCTTCTTTAGGTAAAAAAGGTCCATCACCTTCTGACTCGTGATCAGAATCCCAATCCCCTTCCCATTCGTCACCGGTTTCCAAATTTCTTTGTGGTATGGCATCGAGCTCAGCATCAAGGTCAAGGTCTCTCCTGACAGCAATGGGTGACACTAAACGTATTGATGGTGGTGCAGATGGAAATCTGGGTTGGATTGGAGTTTCAGGAGGAGGTGGTGGTGGTGGTGGTAGATCGGTGGTAAAATCAGGTACATAATTCTCATAAACAGGTGATACGGGCGGTTCATAACTCGAGTGGCGGGGGTTGTCATACCTCGAGGGGCGGGGGTTGTCATAACTGTAGTGGCGGGAGTTGTCATAACTCGAGTGGCGGGGGTTGTCATACCCCGAGTGCTCATTACCCTGGTTGTCATAACCCGAGTGCTCGTAACTCGAGCTGTCATAACTCGAGTGACGCGGGTTGTCATAACCCGATTGATCATAACCTCTATTTTCCCTAGATGTTCCAACCCCGGGATCACGCTGAACTCTCCTGGAATATAAGTCCATTACCATTACCCCCTGTGACAAAAAAGTGTTGTAAACACTCCTCCATAACGACTCATCTGTTATTGGATATCGGGTATAGTAAGGTCTACCACTTCTTACTGTGTTAATCCGGGTAGCTAAATCTATATCACACCGGTTGGGGTTCACACCGATCTTTTCATACACAATACCCTTCAGTTCAACAAATGAGGTATTTTCATTTATCTCGAAGCCGTATGATGCTTCCTTAGTGTATTGTGCTCCCTCCGCACCCCGGGTAAACTTCCCGCCCACATACAGTGCAACCAGCATATCACTGTGCTGGAATCACTGTTCTGGAATCACTGTGCAGGAATCACTGTGCAGGAATCACTGTGCAGGAATCACTGTGCAGGAATCACTGTGCGGGAATCACTGTGCTGGAATCACTGTGCTGGGATCACTGTGCTGGGATTACTGTGCTGGGATCACTGTGCTGGGATTACTGTGCTGAAATTACTGTGCTGAAATTACTGTACTTACTGTGCTGATTACTGTGCTGATTACTGTGCTCAATCGCCTCAAAATCGCCTGAAATTTCTCTCTTTCGGTTCTGGAAATTTTCTGGGGTGTAAGAATGAATACTGTGCTCGTCTGGAGAGAGAAAAACCCCTTTTATAGGGTTTTATAGCGGACCGCCCAGCTGCTGGGCGGTCAGGTATTGGTAGTGGACCGCCCAGTGGCTGGGCGGTCTGGTGGGAAAAGTGGACCGCCCAGTCCACGGGCGGTTAGGGTAGAAATAATTATAATTTTGAAGTGGGAGCAGATTTGATAATTTTTATTTGTTTAGGGGTTTTAATAAAAATATCGGGGGAGAATGCCCTAGGAATGGGATTTAATAACGAATTTGCCATTAACGGGTTCGGACCAGTTTCTCCTACTGGGTTTTGTCGGGACCCTGTTTTCCAGCCAGACATGTTCACTTACCTTCAGAAGCCCTTCTGATTTCGGAATCAGGGGCTTTTAGTAATTTGTGCTAAGCATAATTAAGTAACATGGTGATTGCTAACAAAAGTCCAAGACCGTTCTTAGCCGTTGGATCTGGCTGAGATGGTTGAGGAATTTGGGATAGTTATTTCGTCACTAACCAGCGGGCCCATGTGTTTCAAAGAGGTGAAAAGAGGGATTAATTGATGTTCAACTCCTCTCCATTTTCTCAACTGAATTGGAGAACATTTTCGAATGCAATTCCGCTTCAATACCGGTGCAACAAAAGAACCATTTAGGAGGGAATTCAAAAATGACGGCATGTGCCAAATAATTAGCGCATGCATTCTGGAAAGTTCGAATTTGATGCGGAGACATCTCCAGTTTCTTTAAGAGTTGGATAGGAGGTGAACATTTATCATCACAATTGTGTGGAGAGAAATTTGATGGTCTTGAATCAAAGAAAATTTTGATGGTCGAAATTTGATGGGTCGTTATCACGTGCTGAGGTGTACTCTGATCATAGAGGTTTCTTTTGCATGTATGTATTTTAATTGTTTTTGTTTTCCTTTTAGTGGTTCAATTTTCAGGAGTCATTTTCTCGGGTTGGAGGAGGGATGACTCGAGAATCAATTTTGTTGTGCTTCTCTTTTTGCCTTATAATGGATATATGCCTCTTTATTAGAAATCTTTCGCTTTCTCTGAACAGAAGAAGCGACAATGTGCATTTTACTTGTCTTTGATGCTCTCATCCTTAAGTGGGGCCACACATTTGTTAGCGACCTTTTTGGTAGAAAATTAGCAACTGCATGCAGTCAATAAACTTTTAGTTTTAGGTTATATGCAACTTGAGAAGAGATATCAACATGATGAAACTAAACTTTCTTCACTGTACAACTTTGTCATATGTAGTTATGTTGAGACACTTGCTCTGTATTTTCAGCTCATGTAAATCCGAATTTTTTATTAATCGAAAATAAAAAAATTTCATAGATGGAGAACAGTTTGATGAAATTTCGATATATAGGTAGGACGGGACAATTTATCTCGTTTCACAAACTCATATACTACGACACCAAAATGACAATTTGAATTCGAGTGCGCGAAAATTCGAAATCCTTCTTATTTGTGTGACATGATAAATTGTCCCATCCATGAACGAGATAAATTGTCCCGTCCTACCTATATATCGAAATTTCATCAAACCGTTTCCTATTTGCGATATTTTTTTTAAATTTTTGATCAATAAAGATCGGCATGTAAACAGCTAATTAAGATTTTGCAACATGCATATTTTAATGAATTTGAAGTGTGGGAGACGACTTGAAGTTTTGCCGAATTAAATCAGATTAGGCAAATATGGATGACGATATGTGACGAATTAGTACCTTAATTTCACCAAAATGTATAAAGGAGAGAGGATAAGCATAACTACCATAACTGCCATAACTATCTGGGGACCGCAAAAATTCCAGCATTAAATTTTTTTCTTAAGTATTAATACCTATGTAAGAAAATATTTATACCTATGTACGGAAGTATTTAAACCTATGAGATGAATAATTTTTACGTAAATATTATTTATCCAAACAAATCTCTCAAACATACCAGCACCATAAATATCTATGGGGACCACTCAAACTACATGGGGGACCAAACATGTTTTTATAAATGGTGTTTTTTTCTTTGTTCAATCTCGTCCATATTACTGACGATCTATGAGAAATTTTGCGAATCTAAAATCAAGAATGTCTTCTACGTAATTTTCTCTTTCAAATGAGATCCATAATGATGTACTTTCGGGCTCGTCGGCACACAAGTATTTATAACTCGTCGTGCAAGTATTTATACCTATACTTGTAAGTATTTTTTACATATGACACTGGATGACGTTTGAAAATATTAATATCAAGTACTGCAAGTATTTATACCTATGTGGTCAACTATTTTTGTTAGAAGAAGATTGACAAGGGAACAATTGGGGAAAGTTGATGCAGTGATACAGGGTCACCACTAGTTCATTAGAGGAAAGTTCACACGGGGACGGTTGGGGGACTGAAATAGGGATGATCATAACAAATTACGAATCAAAGTTTTAATATCTTATTTTTCAAGTGTTACTATCTTATCTTTCAAGTATTTATATCTATGAAGGTTGACGTGGGAACGAGTGAGGGAACTAGAAAAGGGGGGACCATAAAAGAAGAGTGTTGCAGAGATTTTAAAATAATAATTAGTGGACACCATTAATATCTTTATAGAATAATAATTAGTGGAGACCATATAATTAGTGAGGACCATAGTACATAATTTTTCTAAATAGGGTGTGGAGATTTTGAGGGTACTCAAATAATTATTCTTAAAAATTTGCAAACCAGGGAACGGTTATGATACTCATTTGCTTTCAACTGGATAATTCGCATAGGAAATAATTATAAATGAGCAATAATAAAAAGAATGTACGTATACATAAACAAGTATTGCTAGAAGTTGAATAAAGTAATTTGTTTTTACTCCATATATTTGATACTTCTTTAAGAACGGGTTTAAATTTTCATCACTTTTTTGGGCTTCCATTTCTCTTTTGCAATTTTTCTGGGTAAAAAAAAAATGATCTGAGATGCAAACTGAGGTCATTTGAATAAAACTGGAGGCTATTTTAGGTTAAATTTGTTTGTCTTGAAACTTTGATTCTCAACTAAGCATCAATGTTTAACATAATTTTGGGCTTAATTAATCTCATATTGGTGGCATTAATTTTGGACTTAATTAATCAATAGTCTGTGCTAGCCCATACTGTTACTCACCTCGCAGCCATTGGAGTACATTTGCACATATGCACCACAGTAAGCTTAGGAAGCAGCTCAGTTGGAATGGAAAGGGTAGTGGAAAGGTTCATAAGCTCGTACATCCTGTATGCCGGGTTTCTATATGATATTACTAGTCATAAATGAAAAGCTACTTCAATAGTTAGTGGCGAACTAGGATATGAGCTAGGGGTAGGCAAAAGTCGGACTCGGGTTCGAATAAATTAACGGGTTCGGACTCGGCTTCGGATTCAAGATACAATTCAAAAAAATAGACAAGAAGTCAAGATAATATAAATGAACATCAAAAGTTTCAACTAAACAAAAAGAACAAATAACAAGAAAGAAAGCATTTCAGCAGGAAGACATACTGCTCTAATTAAAAAAAAAAATACCAAGTATGCAATATTGCCAGATCAAGCAAGATATAAAAAAAAGGGATACATGAACAATGGTTGGTTGGTTAACAACTGAAATCAACTACCAACACTTCAAGAGTTCAAGAGAGAACAAATTTGGTACAGGTTGGATCAGTAACCATCTAACGGAGGTAATAAACAAAAATTAAGGTCATTTATAAAGCAAGGGAGATTAGGGTTTAGGGGTTATACTATTTAGTGACAAACTGATGATCCCTTTCTTTTTCGCGCAGGCGCTGCGTGGCGGAGGCGAGTAGGCGATGACAATGATCCCTTTTTTTTTTTTCTTTTCTCTCGCATAGAATCACTCTGGCGACTGGCAGCCAGGCTTAGCGGAGGCTTCTCGCATTAGTTTTTTCCTTTTTTTGATTCATCTCGCGTAGAGAGTAAACTCTGCTAGCGGGGCAGCGGTCCATCTTTTTTTATTTTTTGATTCATCTGCAATATGGGCTTTGGGCATAAAACAAGAATAGGCAAGCCCATAAAATAGGGGTAGGCAAGCCCATCAATAATCCCAGACCATAAAAAAAAAGAATTTCCAGAAATAGACAAGTGCCTACTCCTGCGTCACTGTGGCTTCGCCACTGTCAATAGTTCACGATTCCACAGTTTAATTATCAAAACATCAAAATGCCAATATTCCATATGTCTCTCTCTCTCTCTCTCTCTCTCTCTTACTGATTCCATGATTGTAAAGAAATTGTTTGAAGAAATGAGTAGTGGACATCAAGATCTTATGCTCTTGGAAGTATGATATAGAACAACCATATTACTGCAAGAGATGCCAACAAATGTGTTCAGTGAAGGTTGCCACTGCTCAACAAAAAAAGTACCGTAAATTTTTATGCATGTGTCGTGGTGGTATATTTCGTGTTTGGTGTGATTAAGTTAGGTTCAAACCAGGACACCTCAAACATCAACAATATTGAGGCGAAGACCACATGCTAAAAATGAAAAGTGCGAGAATTTAAGTTCGGGAGAAGGTGCTTGTAAATCTTGTGGAATGTAGTTGTGTGGAATTGTGGATGTTTTTTGTGATATAAACAAAATGTAATTGTGAAACTCTTGTGTAAGGTATTATTGATTTTGGGGTTTAGGTTGATCTGGGTCCATGATTCCAGGTTTATAAGCTATATAGCTTGTGGATTTTAGTGCTTACTTAACTTCATGTACAAATGATTAGCTTGTTTGTAATTATTTTAACATGATTCCAGTATTTGATTATGCTTGCTGTAATTGTATGTTAATTGTTAAGCTTATTGTTAAGCATATAACAAAAAAAAAAAGATTCCATCGACAATTAAACATGCATGATCAGTAAATGTATCACTGTACTTGAAATGCATAATTTATTTAAGATGTAATGCTAGATACTATCCAATAGCAATCAAAGCTGGTTGAGCATTCTCTGCAACCACCATTGAAATAACCAAACTGTTATACATGACAAACACATTCTTGATTATTTATTAATGAGTATTTTTTACAGTAAACATATGTATGCACATTTAAGTTTTTCTTGAGGTGCTAATTTAACCAGAAAATATAAAGACAAATCAATCGATCTACACAAAGACTATTGTTTGATGTCTAATATACGTTACTGAATTCCATTTTTTTTTACTAACTTGATGCTTTTCAGTCCTATCTATTGAGTGTTTACTTGTAATATATTATTATATATACTTATTGTGATATATGATTATAATTATGTGATGCCGAAACTGTCTTTGGTAATTCTTTTATTGCTAGTATAGGCTGAAAAAAGCAACTCAGAATGCAATAAGTATAGCAATCTTATTTTTGCTACCAGTGACTCAGTTGTTAAATCGAAACAGTGTGTTATATGCTTGTAAACAACAAACAACAAGCATACAACAAAGCTTGTAAACAATAAACTTAAACATACAATTACAACAAGCAATCAAGCATAATCAAAGCTTGTAAACAATAAGCATACAATAAACAAAACAATCAAAGTTTGTAGACCTTTCTGGGCTAACTTGAGGCAGATGCAGAGTTTCATGGACATATCTGTCAAGTTCACTGTGGGACAGGGAACAACATAGAAGGCAAAATCGGCCGTTCCGGAGCGGAATCTGCCGTTCCGGAGCGGGATCGGACGGTAACGATCTAATTTCAGGCCGATTTACGCGGTTATTGAAGATTTCGTTAAATTTCGGCCGTTCCGGCTTCATTTCGGTCAAATTTTGGCCGTTTCGGACCGAAATGGACCGATTCAACCGAAACGGACGAAACGCGAATTAACCCAACTAAAAAAAAAATTTTGGTGCTCTCTGCGGTTCGAACTCGTGCCCTTCAGCATTGGGACCGAACACAACTCCACCAAACCACAGCATCTTTATTGTTTAAAACTATATCTCTTTTTTATATATCAATTTAGTTAGTACCTCCATAAGGGTTAAAACTATATCTCATTTTTATATATCAATTTAGTTAGTACCTCCATAAGGTTTATAACTAGAGTAGAACTAGGGTGAGCTGTGCTCACCAAGCCTTTTGGTGAGCACACCTCTAAAAACCGCATTTACAAAGTTCAAATAGTTAATTCGACTCTTCCAACGTGTTCTTCATATTAAAATGTGCTTGGAGACCAAATTTTACATTTTTTGGAAATTTTTTACTATTTTTTCAGTGCATTTGAAAATCACAGCTTTTCATTAAATAAAAAAAAAAATTCAAAAAACACTGATTTTCAAATGCACTGAAAAAATAGTAAAAAATTTCCAAAAAATGTAAAATTTGGTCTCCAAGCACATTTTAATATGAAGAACACGTTGGAAGAGTCGAATCGACTATTTGAACTTTGTAAATAGTGTTTTCGGAGGTGTGCTCACCAAAAGACTTGATGAGCACAGCTCACCCTAGTTCTACTCTTATAACTATATCTCATTTTTATATATCAATTTAGTTTGTACCTCCATAAGGTTTAAAACTATATCTCATTTTCATATATCAATTTAGTTAGTACCTCCATAAGGTTTAAAACTATATCTCATTTTGATATATCAATTTAGTTAGTACCTCCATAAGGTTTAAAACTATATCTCATTTTTATATATCAATTTAGTTAGTATCTCATCTTTATTGTTTAAAACTATATCTCATTTTTATATATCAATTTAGTTATATTGTATTAGTAGATTATTTAATTGTAATAATTTTTCTAAATTTTTTTATCAATTTTTTTCTATTTTTTTAGTGTAAAACAAGGTTCTGCCAAAAAAGTCCGATTTGCCGATCCATTTCGGCCGATCCCGACCGATTTTTCCGATCCGGATCGGGATCGCTCAGTGCCGATCCCGATCCCGATACCGATTTTTCCTTCTATGGGAACAACCATCAGCTTCTGGAAGGATGCATGGTTGCACCAGCCTTTCTGCATAATTTACCCAACACAGTTTTCCCCAACACAAAACCAGGGCATGTCAGTGAATCAGGCTGCCAGTCAGAGCCAAAACACATGGAACCTGAGATTGCCACAGGATCTGTCACAAGAGGCTGCTGCCGAATACAGTAAACTCATGCAGCAACTGAGGCCTGTAACACTGGATGAGCACACACAGGATACAGTTGTAAATGGACCTTCATTGATATTTTCTCGATCAAATCCTTTTATGTGGCATTGGAAACATGACCAGTCATTACCACGCAACTGTCAAGGATCTGGGAAATTAAGGCTCCCACAAGAGTGTTGATCTTCACCTGGTTAATGATGAAGAACGAAATACTGACTGTGGACAACCTTGTCCGTAGGGGATTTCACCTGGTAAATAGGTGCTGCTTGTGTAAGAACAACTCAGAAACAATACTGCACATGTTTCAGGATTGTCATGTCACTATGCAGCTGCGCCTACAACCAGGACTGCCATACCAACCATGAATCAGTGCCAGTTCTTCAATTCCCATCCTTTAAGGATTAAATTGTCAATAGTCAAAATTCTGTTGTTAAGCATGAGCCAAACAAATATCATCACTCGCAATGGCGCTTTGAGTTGCCATATCCTGGCTATTTGGTCTAATAGGACTTAACCGAATCTACCATGATTTTTCCATCTCCAGTACAACCCGTCATGCCCCGTATCTGTAGAGGTTACCTGTACCAACTCTGTCATTAGATTTGCTGTCCTTCCATTGCTTGTTGTGATACCTGCCAGGGGCGGACCCAGGTAGTCCCAGGGCAGCTACCCTCCTGGATTTTGAGTTTTAGTGGAAATTTATCGGTCCTGACCGACTTTGTTCTCCCTGAATTTTTTTTGCCCCCCTTGGATGTTTGATTTGTAATTTAGATTAAATTTAGGATTAAAATTGAAATAAATTTATTGAATTTTGATTGATAATTAGAATTATAAGTTAAAGTATCCGAAATTACAATTCAAAGCATTGGAAAGTATAAGTTAAAGCATTATTTTTTTATCGAGTATCCAATTAGTTAATGGATTTAAATCCGATTAGCTATTTAAACCCTGTTCGATATTTTTTTACCCCCCCAACGAAAATTCTGATCCACCATACCTGCTGCATGATAGGGATAAAACATCACAGTGTCTTTATAGTAACCTCCGCGGGAGTTCCGGCATTTGCGTAAGAAACTCGCAGTGTCTTTATAGTAACTCCTTTACAACAATTGAAAACCAGCATCAAATAAAGTCGAGTATCAAAGCGGATTGAAGTAACTATGGTGTGCTGAAACCCTAATTCACATATCTATCTTTATTTTACTTATTTTTAATTTTCGCCAAATTTACATTGATCACAACTACAACTCTTGATTTTCAGATTGCGTCTAGCCTTTCGAAAAGTTGTGATTCGATCGCTCAAGATCTTAAACCAATATTCCTTGTGGATCGACCTCGATTATACTACTCGCCGTGATTTTTATTTTTACCCAAAAAAAAATATATTTTAATATAAATAACCAGGTTTTTAAAAGATTTTTATTTCTACCCAAAACGCTAGAAATATTTGCGGTTCGAATTAAAAATTCGGAACGCTAGGAATATCAGCGGTCCGAATTCTTAATTCGAAACGCTAGGATTCCTAGCGGTCCGAATTCTTAATTCGGACCGCTAATATTCCTAGCGTTCCGAATTCATAATTCAAAACTACAGTCGCCAACCTTTTCATTTATTACTATATTAAACCTTTTCATTTATTACTATATTAAATGGTAATTTTTCACCGATAACCATAAAGTTATTTTTATTACAAAGAATTATATTATAAAAACTTATCAATAATATAAAATTTCATTTATTATTTTATTAAATGGTAATTTTTCACCGATAACTCTAGAAATTTATTCACCGATAACCCTAAAGTTATTTTTATTACAAAGAATTATATTATAAAAACTTATCAATAATATAAAATTTCATTTATTATTTTATTAAATGGTAATTTTTCACCGATAACCCTAAAGTTATTTTTATTACAAAGAATTATATTATAAAAACTTATCAATAATATAAAATTTCATTTATTATTTTATTAAATGGTAATTTTTCACCGATAACCCTAAAGTTATTTTTATTACAAAGAATTATATTATAAAAACTTATCAATAATATAAAATTTCATTTATTATTTTATTAAATGGTAATTTTTCACTGATAACCCTAAAATTATTTTTATTACAAAGAATTATATTATAAAAACTTATCAATAATTTGTAATAAAAATAACTTTAGGGTTATCGGTGAATAAATTTCTAGGGTTATCGGTGAAAAATAACTTTAGGGTTATCGGTGAAAAATTACCATTTAATAAAAGAAATTTTATATTATTGATAAGTTTTTATAATATAATTCTTTGTAATAAAAATAACTTTAGGGTTATCGGTGAAAAATTACCATTTAATAAAATAATAAATGAAATTTTATATTATTGATAAGTTTTTATAATATAATTCTTTGTAATAAAAATAACTTTAGGGTTATCGGTGAAAAATTACCATTTAATAAAATAATAAATGAAATTTTATATTATTGATAAGTTTTTATAATATAATTCTTTGTAATAAAATAACTTTAGGGTTATCGGTGAAAAATTACCATTTAATATAATAATAAATGAAAAGGTTGGCGACTGTAGTTTTGAATTATGAATTCGGAACGCTAGGAATATTAGCGTTCCGAATTAAGAATTCGGACCGCTAGAAATTCTAGCGTTTCGAATTAAGAATTCGGACCGCTGATATTCCTAGCGTTCCGAATTTTTAATTCGAACCGCAAATATTCCTAGCGTTTTGGGTAGAAATAAAAATCTTTTAAAAACCTGGTTATTTATATCAAAATATATTTTTTTTTGGGTAAAAATAAAAATCACGGTACTACTCGATAGGATTGTGCACTTGAGATCCGACCCGATTGCATACCGAGTTATAAATATTAAAAGTAACAGTCGCGTTTTGCGCGATCAAGCTTTTTGGCGCCGTTGCAAGGGAATAATGGTTTATTGTGCAAGGTCTCGCAAGACACCCTTGCTTTGACCATTGAATCCAATTATTTAGAGACGCCTAGACTTTTAATTTTCGGCATATTTATTTATTTTTTTCTTTTCTTTTTTATTTTATTTTATTTTATTTTTGTTTTTGCTTTTTATTTTATTTTTATTTTTCAAGATTTTTCACGCTGGCCGAATCGTTCGTACGAATATCTCTAAGTATTTCACATAGGAGAGGACAATTCACTTCTACTTCACCGATAAGGACCAATCATAGTCCTTCTTCTCGTGATGCCTGAAGCGAAGGAGACTCAGATTCGATCAACATGGAGAACCCACCGAACGAACCAATTCACAACAATCCACCGATCAACAATGAAGAAGGACATGAAGACGTTGGTGACAGCGTAGTTCAAAATGCAGCGAGACCCAAACTTCTACGAGACTACTACATACTGCACTCAAATGATCCTAACTCAAGCATAAACCCACCGACAGTTACAAACTGTAATTTTGAGATCAAACATGCTCTCATTAATATGGTGTCGCAACAGCGATTTGGAGGATATCCAAGCAAAGACCCACATCTTCACTTGCAATTTTCCTTGGAATATGCGAGACGATAAAGATCAATGGAGTTATTGATAATGCAATCAGGCTAAGGCTATTTCAATATTCATTAAAAGATAGAGCAAGAGCATGGTTGTTTTCCTTACCGGCCAATTCCATTCAAACTTGAGACCAATTGTTCAATGTGTTCATTGCAAAATATTTTCGACCTTCTAAAACTCTAAAATTTAGAAATGCAATTGCTAATTTTGAACAAAAAGATGGTGAATTATTGTGTGAAACATGGGATTGATACAAGGATATGTTAAGGTGTTATCCACATCATGGTTTAGAAAGATGATTAATTATGCAAACTTTTTATGATGGTCTAAACCTCATCGCAAGGTTGTCTATTGATGCTTCTGCAGGAGGAGCAATCATGAACAAGGAACCTGACAAGGCTTATAACCTAATCAAAGATATTGCACTCAACCAACACTAATGGACATCAGAACGCAAGAAGCCAAACCCAACACCTAGCATGCATGAAGTCGACGAGTTCATCATGTTGAATGCAAAGATTGATGCATTGCAATCAGCATTCAACAAGCAGACCTAGCAGCGAACATTAACAGTAGTCAACGCCGCGACAGCCTGTGGCTATTATGGAGGAACACATGAGATGAATGAATGTACGAATGTAATAGAAACTGAGGAAGAGACAGAGCAAGTAAACTCATACCATCTGAACAACCGAAACCACCCAAATCTCTCATATGCAAACAATCAAGACCCACTGCACCTCAACAGAACTACCAACTACAACCCAATTACCAACCAAGATACAACAATCCTCAACCGAACTACCAGCCGAGGCAGTACAACCAACCACAACAACCCGACATCATAGCATTAATGGAGAAATTCCTAAAGAATCAAGAAAAGGCGAATGCCGACATCACACAGAAGATCGAAACTCTGGCAAGCCACAACAAAGATTTGCAAGATCACATCTCCAAAATGGCAAGAGAACTCTTGAGCATCACACGAGGAAAAGGCAAATTTCTGGGCCAACCGGAAGAAAATCCAAGAGAGATTTGCAAAAACATCACGCTTAGGAGCAGCACAGCACACAAGGAACCTCCAATGCCCGATCTAACTCCCGATAAGATGCAAGCGGAGCCACCTGATCACTCAAAAGAGAGCGATGTTTCTTTTAATATTTATAAACTCATAAATGCTATCGGTTCGGACTGCAAGCGCACAATCCTATCGAGTAGTATATTCGAGGTTGATCCACAGGGAATATTGGTTCAATGCTTTGAACGATCGAATCACAATCTTTCGAAAGGCTAGACGAAATCTAAAAATTGAGAGATGTTGTTTTGATCAATGTAAATTAGGAAGCAATTAAAAGTAATTAAAATAAAGATAGAGATGAGAATTCCTAGGGTTTCGGCACACCATTGCCACTCAATCCGCCTTGACAATATATTCCTGTTGCGTCTGATTTCCTGTTGTTGTTTAATGAAAGACACCACATAGGTCACTGCGATTTATGTTACGCGAGAATGACAGATCTTTCACCGAGATTCTACATAGGACACTGCGATTTACCTTACGTAAATGTCTGATCTCTCAAATACCCCAAATTACTACACAGATCACTGCGATTTACTTTACGCAAGTGATGGAATTTGGTACGCGTTTTGTTGGTCTGGTTTATGGTTTCCCCGCTAAGGTTTTCTTCACATAAACCTAATAGATCTCAACGAGGCTAATTCATACAAATAGTTTTTCTTGCCATTAAAGTACTGTCACTACCCTAACGGACTCAAACTAGATCATTGAAGTTAGATGAAGAGATAGTAAATCACAAAAGCATTTTGTTTCAACAACAAGAAATCATAATCAACAGAAATATATATATCAAAACATCAAGAGTAACAAGGTTTACTGCCTAGCCCTAAGAAAAGGAACTTAGCCGCGAAACGGTATTGTTACAAGCACTTCTCTCTTCTCTCTTTAATCAAATCTAACCCTAATTACAAAGATGACTATTCCTTCTGCCCAGGGGCCTTATATAGGAGTGGAGGGACGTGTAGAGGTTGAGTAGGGACTAAGAAACTGATTTGGAAACAGCTGTCGGCAGTTATTCCCCAAGAGATGCCTTCGGATACGGGCCGTATCAGGTGATACGGTCCGTATTAGGTCATTGACGGTTAGGGTTTAATGCTTCCAGCGCTATCTCCTGGTCTGTGCTAGGCCTGGTCCGTATTAGGCAATACGGACCGTAACAGAGACTTAGTCGATGAGCGTCGCTGATCCGATTGACCTGATTCTAGCTCCATTTGATGTAAAATAGTCCCAAAACTTGTTTTCTGCAATAAAACATAAAGAAGGGTGACAGTAGTCCTTTTTCTCTAATAAAGTAAACATAAGTGTGAGAAAATATGCAAAACCTAAGCCAAAACCCTACGTAAATCATCATCATTTTGACTCTAATCACCACCATATTCCAACGAATATGGGCCGTAACAACCAGAGTCACCCGTATTTGAGGTGCAAGCGGGCCTAACTGAGGAGCAGAATGACACTGAAGGTGGAGACAAATGACAACCCGAACCTGAATACATCGCACCCACCAGCCTACAAGGCACCTCTGTCATTCCCTCAAAGGCCGGCCAAGTACAAGATGGAACAACAATCTGCGAGATTTTTGGAGACACTAAAGCAGTTGCAAATCACCATCTCCTTCACCGAAACAATTGCGAGCATACCCCCATATGCCATATTTCTGAAGGAGATCCTTGCAAACAACAACAAACTCCAACAATGCTCAACAGTTCCTCTCAATATGGAGTGTAACACGCTCGTGCAAAGCAAATTACTGACAAAGTTACAAGATCCGGAAAGTTTCTCGATTGCATGCACAATTGGCACGATGAATTTCAAAATAGCATTGTGTGATTCAGGAGCAAGTGTGAGTCTAATGCCGAAGGCGGTATACAACAAATTGGGATGTGGAGAACTCTCACTAACGCGAATTTTACTTCAACTCGCTGACCGATCAGTTCGATATCCTGAAGGAGTGTTGCTAGATGTCCTAATCAAAGTTGGAGAATTTTGGATACCAGGAGATTTCGTTTTGATAGACATGGAAGAAGATGAGCAGATTTCAATCTACCTTGGAAGATCATTCCTCGCCACATGTGGAGCAATGATTGATGTCAAAATAGGAAGATCTCATTGAATGTCGGAGAAGACAAGATGGTCTACGACTAAAGCTCTTAAACACCCGTCTGACATTGATTATGTTTTCAATTTAGGTATCACTGATGAATTTGAAGAGGAGAAATTTATGTTCGATGAATTAGGAGAATTCATGAGCATGGAGGAACTGGACGATCTCATGAAAGGAAGGAGACAATGAAGAGCAACTCGAGCAATACACCATCACAGAACCTGACGAGGTCCACGCTGGAACTTGCGCAAGTTGTGCTGTTGTCACAGAAAAGGAAGAGGAAGGATCCACCACATTTGAAATACTACAGTTCGTGTTGCCTAATATGGTCAGTAGCAAAGAGAAGAAAAGGGAGAAGACGGCCTCTCCTCCACAGCTCGAGTTCAAACCCCTTCCATCCAACCTCCGCTATGAATTCTTGCGGCCCAACCAAACCTACCCGGTGATTGTCAGTTCTCAACTCGACAAAGCTCAGGCCAACAAGCTCGTCAACACACTCAAAAAGCACAGAGAAGCCATCGGCTACACAACTGATGACATCAAAGGCCTTAGCCCAACCATTCCCATATACAGCATCCTACTTGAAGATGAGATAATAGAGAAAATGCAAGCATTGGAAGAGAGTTGGCACACACAACCGCATGAAAACAAGCATTCCAATTTTTTGTGGATTTCAATTTCTATCAAACCGAAAGAAACCAAAGTTTCAATTATAGAATCAAGGCCTCTTCCAACAGTTCTCAACATTACTGCATCAAAAAGTTCTTGGGACAACTACAATGAGGTCCATGGTCAGAAGGTGAAGATAAAATATTTCATGGTTCATCCGGAGTTTCAATGAAACAAGGGGTCGAGCTAATAACCATAAACAAGCGTTTCTTGGGAGGCAACCCAATGTCCTTTATAAGCTCTTTAGTAATTTTTCATTTTCTTTTAGTTCGGAACATAAATGGGAAAACAACTCACATAGGTCTTTTTCTCATTCACAGGTGAACATACTGGAAGAAGGATTTAACAAAAATCTAACCTGAAGATCGAAAAAAAGTCTCTAATACGGACCATATTAGAGTCCAAATTTCAATACGGTCCGTACTACCTTGTTAGAAGAATTTAAGCCTATGTTGTAGATCTCTGAGTTACCTTTCCAGAAAGTCCAAGAACTCGAAATTCCGATCTACATGTAGAACTCAACTTATCGCAGTTACAAGCAGAAAGTGTCGAAATGTCAGAATTCTGGAATCCGTGACCCTTCTGTATTGTGGATCATTTTTCTCTCAACTGGTAATTAAAAAATTCCATATCTTTTACAAGATTGTAGACCTCTCTGAGATCTTTTCAAAAAATATAAGAACACTAAAATTGGATAAACCATGAGAGAGATAAGTGGGTCGCAAGAAAGGAGATTCTTACGACTGCAGAATATGATTGTTTTAACATTTGAGATTTGGTGAATTCTTCTCAACTGGCCAAAAGAATTGAGAGAGAAGCTCCTGAAGTTCCGCTTCCTTACAACTTAACACATGCAAGGCATCATTGTAATCACCGTCACCATAGCTCCTTTGCCGCTGCCTCACTATCTTCTTTAAATTCTCCAATCTCGATTTTGTTATCTCAATCTCAATTTCAATTTTTCAATTTGGCAAAATTAGTTAGTTGTCTAAATCTCTGTTATCCAATTTTTTTTTCATTTTTTTAGTGAAGGTTAAAACCAAAATTACCATACCAGTACCAATTTACCAGTTCAGGTCAGTCTAATATGAACCGTATTGTCCGAAACAGTCCGTATTCAACCTAGCCAGAAAAACACAAAAATTCTAATTAGGCCCGTATCAGGTTAGTATGAGTTCTGTACTTGGTGGATTTTCCCACTCAACCAGTCTGTATTAGGTCCGTATTGCCCAACACGGTCCGTAACAGAGATCTAAAAAGATTGATTAATGACTCCAAAAATGAAAATCTTCTTCAAGCTCTCTCTAAACATGTTAAAAAGAGGAAAAATGAATCCACATCTCAAAATCCACCACAGAAACCCTCTCATTCTCCTTCCAAATCTTTCGAGCACACGATGTACATATCGATCAAAAACAACAAATCTTTGATTTCAAATTTTGTCTAGCCTTTCGAAATATTATGATTTAATCGCTCAAGACCTTAAATCTTATTCCTGCGGATCGACGCTCGTTTATACTACTCGATAGGATTATGCGCTTGTAATCCGACTCAATAGCAAACCGGGTTATAAATTTTATTAGCACCCCCATGACGCATTTTGCGCGATCACTAAGAAGGCAGAGGTTCTTCTATCTTCAATTGGGTTGTAATTTATGTTCTTCTTATTTTATTTCTTTTATTTTGCCATGGTCATGAGAAGCTAAACTTCTCATCTCTAGGGTGAGGGTTGTACTTGAATTTTTAATTATGTTTTAGTATATTTTATGTTTTGTTTATGTTATGGTTTGAGTTTTTCTTTGCATTTTAAATTCTTTTTTATTGTATCCTTACATACATAGTTTTGTCTACTATATACCAATGATCTCCACATACCAATAGGTGTTAAGTCGTTGCATCATTGTGTGAGAAGGATAATGCATGTAAGTACTCTAAACACTTCGGCTAACGAGACTTGGCAGCGGTTCAAAGACTAGGATTAGAATCCAGTGGGCTCCCTTGGCAGGATAACGTAAATTGTATTTTAAGTAACATTACAAGACACTTAGATTAAGTAGGGTCTTTGGGATATTTCAACTACGGGTAGTATAGAAAAATAATATAATTGCGTACCTAAAATACTTTATTCTTGATAGCCCAAAAGCCGATCGCAAGATCGAAAAATCTTTCAAATCACATAAACGAACACTCAGCACGCCATGCGGGTAGTGACAGTGACGCATGCCGGGTAGCTATGGTGCAATCTAGGCCGCATGCGACAGTGATAGTGCCGCATGCGATGTAGAGAGACATCGAAACTTATACTTACATGATTAAGAATGACAGAAACCTGAACCCTAGAGGCTCTCTATCTACTGTTTAACATTTATCTTGATTGCAATTATCACCACCACCTCAAACTTTTAAGAAACCTGATCACCTAGACTAGTAAAAATTGTTTAAAATCTAATACACTATCAATGTGGATTGACACCCCAATCATACTACACGGTAGGATCATGCGCTTGTGATATGAACATAAGTAGAAATTACGATTTATAAATCTTTAAAAGTAGTAGTTCACTTTGGACTCATCAATATATTATAAATGTGTGGATGTCATTCATTTTGTAACTCCCAATATTAATCCTCAATTCTTTCCCACTACCTACTACTATTGAAATTCATTCTTTATTTATTATTTTAGATGGATTTTCAATTACAATTTGTAGCCTATAAATCCGACTATTTTGTTAATATCCAAATTAAAAAGAAAAGTATCAATTGTATCCAGTCAATAACGACATTTTTATTAATGCCCAAACTGGCCATTTTTTGGCCAGTTGGAATAACTGGCCATTTTTACGCTAAATTACGGTAATTATGTTAAATTACGCTAAAATACAGTAAATTGCGCTAATTACGCTAAAATACTCTAATTACGCTCATTATGCTAAATTACACTAAATTATGCTAAATTACCCTAAATTTAAATTACGCTAAGTACGGTAATTACGCTAATTACGATAAAATACGCCAAATTACGCTAATTATCTAAAACATCTCTCCTAAACAGGCGAGGCTAGGACAAGGGATAAGGCAAGAGAGACGATATCTTCACTGAGAAGGCGAAAAACGACGACGAAACTTCAAATGGCCATAAAACGGCGCTCGAGTGTCCGATTTCAGCGAATGACCAATTTTCAGAAAGCTTGCGAAAAGATGCATGCGTCGGTGATAGCTTTCTTGTTTTTCAAATTTCAAAATTGCCAAAAATCAAAGAAAAATGCCTTAAAACTTGAGTTGACCGTAATTAGCGTAATTTATAGTAATTTACCGTAATTAGCGTAATTTAGTGTTATTGAAGATAATTTACCGTAATTTACCGTAATTAGCGTAATTTAGGGTAATTTAACGTAATTTAGCATAATTTAGCGTAATTAGCGTAATTTAACGTAATTAGCGTAATTTAGCATAATTTAGCGTATTTTAGTATAATTATGCTAATTATATATCAAAAGAAGTAATCTAACAAATATTTCAAAAAAAAATTCTGACCGACCATATTTTGGCTGGTTAGAATTTGTATTCCAACCGGCCAAAAAATGGTCGGTTTGGACATTAATAAAAATGTCGTTACTGACTGGATACAATTGATACTTTTCTTTTTAATTTGGATATTTATAAAAATGTCGGCCTATTTAATAAATAGAGGCTTTATAATCTTGTATTGTACACACATGAGAAATATATGAATAAAGATATTGACGTTTTTATTTTATAACACACATGACTGTTATCTTAACCCTCTCCCCACTAAAAACTTGATGGCAACCACTTAAAACAAACCCTTTTTTTTATTTTTCCTTTGTTTTTTTCAATCTATCCATATTTTTTTGAATAAAAATTAGAGAGCAAACCATTCAACTATTTAATATTCACATGAAGTTCCTCATCCGAATTTCAAATCTATGATCTTCCACACCCACACGAAGAATGTTACCTTAACCACTAAATCAAAAGTTCGTTCTCCGGACAAATTGATATAAAATTACTTAATATTACTTTTTATCTATATTGCACAGATACGCCATTTTAGGCGCCATATCGGTATCGGACACGTATCAGATACCGACCGATACGGCACCGATATGTATCCGATATGCCAGCTGGCGTATCCGCCTATGTGGCGTATCCTTACTCGGTCGATACAATCTCCGATACGCTATGACTCGTCTGGATACGGCTCTGACACTTCCGGAGATGGTCAAGATACGCTGCACCAGAGACGTGGATCGTGGACCGCGCATACACCCCATCCACCATACACCGCATACACCCATTGTTAAGGCAAATTATTTTTTCCAGCACCAAGAATCGAACTGGGGTTGTGCGGCACAAGCACCATCAACCTTTACCACTACACCACTCTCCATTTGTTGTTAAATGCTAGTAACATTTATATTTAATATATATTTAGACTATTTTATTGCACCATATCAAGAATTTTTGATATTTAATTTATATATAAATATAATATAATATATAAAATAAGCGTATCGTATCCTTGATTTTTGAAAATTGTCGTATCACCGTATCCGTATCGTATCCGATACGATACCCGTACCCGTATCCATGCAACATAGCTTTTTATGATACTGAGTACTTCAATAGTTACAACGAGATTCTCAATTTTTAATATATTTATTGGCAACCATAAAAAATAGTAACAGTGGAATTCTCAATTTGAATTTCAAACATGTACTTCTCACATGAAAACGTTATATTAATTAACCACTAAATCAAAGGTTCATTTTTCCGTTTGATATATAATTGATGTTGATTCTTTTAGTATCAAGCATGGGATCATAAAAACATTTTATGTTGCGTATGAGAGTTAATTTTATTTTATTTATAACATTTTATTTTAAACTATATAGAAAATTATACATCAGTACAAAATTTTTGAAAATGAATAAAATACACCGTATATGATCCTCCAGTGGTACCAAATAACTTCAACGATTATAGAGGTGATATCTGTGATTTCTCCCTTTCATTAAAGAGAGGGAACATCTCACAGTGACCATTATTTTGTTTTGACACAGAAGACTATTGAAAAAAAAAATTATAAGCTCGTTTTTTTCCCGATATTTTTATTAATACCAAAAAAAAAAAACAAATTATCAAATCTGACCCATCTCAAACTTATTTTTAAATCTACCCCAACCGCTCGTCCACTGGGCGGTCCACATTCCTCACCTGACCGCCCAGCAGCTGGACGGTCCACTCTTCATAGCTGACCGCCCAGCTGCTGGGCGGTCCGCTATTTGTTTTTTTTTTATAAGCGGTCCGACTCCCCCCCTCTCTCTTCTCTCTCTTTTCTTCTCTGCCTCCCCGCCACCCCGCGACTCCGCCGCCCCGCTGCCCGAAACCACCTTCCTCTCTCACTACCAAAGTCTCTCTCTCCCTCTTCCTCTCTCTTGAACTCTCTCTCTCCCTCTCTTCCTCTCTCTTCAAATCTGCCACTCTCTCTCTCTCTCTCTTCCTCTCCCTCTTCCTCTCTCTCTCTTCCTCTCTCTCTCTCACCCGAACTCTAATTTTCGGCGATCTCGGCGAAAATCTGATTATTATCGAGTAAGTCTCTAAATAATTTTTTTAATTTATATTTTGTATCTTGTATTGGCATTGGTAGAAATTGAATTGTTAATTATCTTGTGCGGGTTGTTAATTTTTCCAACACGATTGAATTGTTCAAAATTAGAGTTTCCAAGTTTAGGGTTGAATTGTTAAATTAGGGTTTAGGGTTGAATTGTTAAATTAGGGTTGAATTGTTTAAATTAGGGTTTAGGGTTGAATTGTTAAATTAGGGTTGAATTGTTAAATTTTAGGGTTTATGGTTGAATTGTTAAATTAGAGTTGAATTGTTTAACTTAGGGTTGAATTGTTAAATTAGGGTTTATGGTTGAATTGTTAAATTTGGGTTTAGGGTTGAATTGTTAAATTAGAGTTGAATTGTTTAAATTAGGGTTGAATTGTTGAATTGTTAAATTAGGGTTGAATTGCTAAATTAGGGTTTAGGGTTGAATTGTTAAATTATGGTTGAATTGTTAAATTAGGGTTTAGGGTTGACAAAATTGGAGTTTATAAGTTAGGGTTTATAAATCAGGATTTATAAGATAGAATCTTCTGTTTATTGAAATGTAGTATGGTCAGAACTAGACGGGGGCGTGCATGGGATGCCCCTCTGGAGACGGGGGAGAGTTCATATGATTCCGGTGTAGAGGCATCCGGTGCAGCGGCATCCGATGCAGAGACGTCCGGTGCAGATGCTCCCTTTGGAGATTATCCCCCTCACAATCTTAACACATTTAGTCCTCTTATGTGGACCCCACATGTCAGGCACCGTGTCTCACTTGCATCTATGGAGGTACGTTGGATTTATATTCCTAATTTAAATAGTATTATTTAATATTAAAGATAATTAGACGTTTATATTGAAATCATTGTAAAATGCAGGACATGACGATGTTGACAATGAGGCATCGCACCCCCGAGATACCATACGTCCGTCACCCGTTGATGGAGCAGTGCATCATGCATCTCGGGTTGTATCAGTTGGCCACCATGCCTCACTGTGTTATTGACCAAGCTCTCGTTTGCGGTCTGGTGGAGAGATGGCGGCCGGAGACGCATACATTTCACCTTCCGGTTAGGGAGATGACAGTCACACTAGGTGACGTCAGCACCTTATGGGGTTTACGGATAGATGGCAACCCCATCGGTGGTGTCTCAAACCATCCGGACCTGATGGACATGATACCGGAGCTTCTGGGGGCCGCTCCGACAGACTTGCAGAAGAAGAAGTAGAAGAAAGGAGAGGAGGAGGAGGAGTACCGGTATTCCAAATACTGCATTAGTCTTGCAGCGCTCCGCAGATACTTCGATCGGCGTAGGATCACCCCCGATACACATGACGAGTGGACCATTCTGAGGTAATCACAAACAGTTGCAAATTAAAATATGTTATGGATTCAACAAAAAATGTAGTTATTTATGTCTCTAATTTATATTGCAGGTATGTGAGGGCGTTTGTCATGGATTTATGTGGCAGCGTCATGTTTGTCGATTCCAGCTGTGACGCAGTTCCGATTATGTTCCTTTCTCTGCTGAGGCACATTGATCGGCCGTCGAGGTGGAACTGGGGTGGAGCCGTTCTCGCCCACTTATACCGGGGCTTGTGTCATGCTTGTCTGGTAAGTTTGTACAAATATTTTAATTTTTTAATTACAAATATTAGGGTTCCATATTTACCAGAAGTGCACCGCATGTCCAAAATTTAGGCGACGAACAAGCAGATTGCCGGACCGCTTCTTCTACTCCAGCAGTGGTCCTGGTCGCATATACCGGTATGTCGGCCTGTTCCTCCAGCTCAGGCGGGGCTATGGACGGGAGATGACCACGAGAGATGTCCGGGGTACGGTGCCATATGGGGTACTCCCCATACGTACGAGGACACGGGCAGGAGGAGGACCGTAGGGATTTCGTATGTTCGGGGTCAGCTCCAGATGCTTCACGAGGCGAGCATCACCTGGTACCCCTATCGTATGTTCTACGATCAGAACCTTCTGTGCTGGCTGACATTAGAGGAGAGAGATCTCTATTTTTATCCGGGGCCGTGCATATGTTTCTAGATAGTTGAGTATCACTATCCTGATCGAGTGCCCCGTCAGTTTGGCTTAGATGCATATGTCTCGGATTTTCCAGAGTTGGGCGAGCAGCAGACCACCCAGCTACACAGGTAACTACCCACTGCTTTATTGTTTGTCTATTTTATTACTTGTTCAGCCATACACGTTACTAATTAATTTATATTGCAGCACTAAACACAACAAGCCCAAGGTCGACTGGAGCACACATTTCTGGGAGCATTACCAGCGTGCTGCATCACCGCAGCATCACTTATGGACCCCGCCTCCAGCTATTGATGCCCCTATGCCGGTCGGGCCCTGGAGATTGCGATATTTAGTCTGGTACCAGAGATGGGGCATGCCGACAATTTATCTACAGGGGAACTATGGTGATGCTCTTCGACGGAGACTCACGGGTGACGGATCTAGGACTTACTTGCCTTTCGGTCCGATCCATGCTCGTTCGGTATGTTTAAATGAAACTGATATGCTTAAAATATTGTAGTTATTTATTCATATTCTAATAATAATAATGAAAATACATTGGGTGCAGATTTTGACCGCTATTAGAGGAGTGGCACACAGCTTGGTGTGCATGGCGAGAAAAAGTTGGAGAGCGATAGGATGTCAAATGCTCCAACACAGTGCACCGATCGTGGAGGACTCTGGCTGGGACGGGCGCCTCGTTGGTATGTTGCACGATACTGGGGAGGACATCAATTGGCGCGAGATAAAGGCCTCACCACCAGATCCGAAGCAGCCTAGAGATCTACGCTGATGAGATGCCGCCACCTCCTGCAGGTAATAATATGTCATACAAATGATCATTATTAAGTGTCTCTCTAAAAAATCATTCTTATTAATTTATCTTCATTTCTACAGATGATGACTCGGGCTGGGTGATCCACCAATGGGTGTTGAACAACAACGCGTGGAATGCGTACTACAACGAGCATGGAGTTCCAGTGCAGCTCACTGAGGTAGCAAAACTTCATTGTTTAATTAATTTATTCGTTATTTCTATGTAGCAAAAGTAACATTGTTTACATGCAGGATGAAGCTGCCGGTATAGTTGACTTCTCATTGGATGACCTCACTGGAGATGAGGGCAGATGGGAGCCCAGACAGCACGACGGCGAGACCAGTGGGAGTGGGACGCAGACTGCAGATGGTTTTGCCTCTGCTATATTTGGCACACCGCCTCCGGCCACGTATCCTTCTACTTGGGAGGCCGATCCGTGGGTGTTGCGTACACAGGCGGGGATCCATGGGAGCATGCATTACACCTGGGGGAGGACCAATGGGCGCGCGAGGCCGTACACGATGACATGCAGGTGGATGAGGTTCACCAGAGGCGTCCTCCGTCGTAGAGGGACCGCCGTGCACCTGTCAGGTTGGACCTCTCCGGACCTCGCCCTCATCATTGCCGTTAGGGTTTTTATATTTTTTTTTAGTTTGATAGGTTTCTAGTATTTTAGTTTGGATTATTATATTTCATGTTTGGACTGTTGTGTTTCATTTTTAGACTTACCATTTAGATTACCTACTTTTGTTGTTTAGACTTACCATTTAGATTACCATTTAGAAACACTTAAACATTAACAAACTTAATATAAAACTAATCAATTATATTAAAGCTAGACAATTACATAACATATAAAAATAATCGTCAATTATAAAAATATAATCGTCAACAAATAATAAATATATATCATACAATTTAATTAAAACATTCAAACAAATCATTATAACAATTTAATATAAAACATTCAAACAAATAATTACAACAATTTAATATAAAACATTCAAACAAATTAAAACATAAAACCCTTATAAAAAAATAAAAATAAAATAATAGCGGACCGCCCAGCAGCTGGGCGGTCAGCTATGAAGAGTGGACCGCCCAGCTGCTGGACGGTCAGGTGAGGAAAGTGGACCGCCCAGTGGACGGGCGGTTGGAGTAGATTTAAAAATAAGTTTGAGGTGGGGGCAGATTTGATAATTTGTTTTTTTTTTTTGAGTATTAATAAAAATATCGGCGTTTTTTCTCATCAATCGATAAAATTATTTTAACGTTGCTTTTTACGGTACTGAGTACTCAACAATTATTGGGGTGGTATCACAGATTTCTCGACTTTCGTTAAACAGAAGGAATATCTCACATTGACCATTATTTTGTTTTCACGCAGAAGATGTTTAGAAAAAAAAAGTCTTAGCTACAAAATCAAAAGCCCGTTCTACTTATCAATCAATAAAATTACTGTACTGAGTACTTCAACGCTTACAGAGGTGGTATCTCAGATCTCTTCCTTTCATTAAACAGGGGGAATATTTGACAATGATCATTATTTTGTTTTGACCCGGAAAACAATTGGAAAAGAAAAACAAAACAAAAATATTGGAAAAGTATTCTTTAGACAACTATACCAAACCGTCAGCTATCGCAAGTCGTCTAATCACCATTTCTTGAATTTTTTTTTCTTTCTACCCATAGGATAATCTGACTATCTGGGATTTTAAATTTTGATTAAATTATATCTTGTATATGTAAATGCGTACGTTTAATAATTTTGACAGAATTTATACGTTCAAATAACTAAAATAATTTTCTCAAATACTTAATAAAAAAAATAAGAATGGACGTATGAATGTCTGAAGTCATATCATCCATCCACCTTTTTATGTAGTTAATTTTTTTAATCTCTCAACAATTAGAAGTTCAATATAATTTGGGAGAGTTTTATGTATATTCTTCATAAATCTCAAAATTATATATTTCTTCCTCTAAAATTCATAATATCATATTTATTCTTCTAAATTTCAAAAGCGCATAAATATACACCAATTTGATTGTATTTTCTATTAAAACTCATTTTAACTTTCTAAAGAATTCATTTTACATTAATAAAAAAGTATATAAAAAAAATGTTCAATCCTCTAATTAGTCTATTTCCAAAGACAAATAGTTTATTTCTTTACTTGAGACATACAAGTGGCATTTAGATATACCAATGTTTTAAATAGCGCGCTATAGCGTTTTCGGACCAAAAAAGCTATATGCTATGGCCATATAGCGCGCTATAGCGCGCTATTTCGCGCTATAGCGGCGCTATATGGCCATAGCGCCGTTTTTTCAGCCATTCTGCTATGACGCGATAAACGCTATTTAAACCTTTGAGATATACACATACACTTGTGTCTGCGCCACTAAGTTATAAAATGAACAATATTTGTCCTCACAAACTGGCTAAGTAGAAGATAGAACAATTTTCTTAAACATAGAAGTATGCAACATATTTTTTATTTTTTAATAAAGACAAAATAAATAGTTTATAAACTAAAAATGATATTTAATAGAAAAAAATAAATCGAATAAATTTGTAAGTTTTTAAAATTTAAAAGGATAAATCTAAAATTATGAATTTAAAAAAATACAAATTTTCGAAATTTTTAAGGGGTATACGTAAAATTCCTCCGTATAATATCGGCGAACCTTTGAGATTCCAAGAGTCAACTCTTTTTTTTTTTTAATACAAGCCCGTACATCCAAGAGTCAACTTTCAGAAGTATAAGATAAGCTAAAAAAAATATATATTTTTTTTATCTCTTGTCTTCTCCCCCCTGTTATAGTAAGTCTACGCTACGGTTTCCTCGAAAAAAAAAGTCTACGCTACGGTGCGTGAATTATTCTCACTGGCCATTCAGACTTTAAACTCCCCAACAAATTCCTCTCTCCGCAATAAATCTTCAGGGTGGGAACAAATTGCGCACAACAGCTAGGATATAAACGGTCGGATACGGATCGGATAGTGGTAAAGCCTATCTTTATCGGTTATAATTTTTCGGATACGGATATGAATACGGATAGTCTCGGATATTAAACGGATACAGATCAGATATTGGACGAATACAAATACAAATATAAATATAATTCGGATAATTAAAAATAAATTACCAATGTACATTCTAATAAAGAATAAAATCTAAATATAATTTTTTCATTTATAAATTAGATCTAATATTTTTTATAATAAGTTTGTTAGTTTCAAAACATATGTCATGTTATTAAAACATTAGTTACTAATCATGTTATAGTGTCATATTGTTCATCAAAATACAAATGTATATGCAATTTAATAAATCAATTTAAGTACATATTTGTTGTGGTTTAAGAATGTAAACGGTCGGATACCGATAGTTACGGATAATTAAAAACTCTTACTGTATTCTTATCCGTTATAATTTTCCGATACGGATAGTCTCGGATACGATTATGAATTGGATAATTTAAGTAATTTTTCATATTCGGATCTGGACAAAATTGGATAATATCCGATCCGTTTACACCCCTAACAACAGCTCCTCCTTCAGACCGTCTGATCTGATCTCGACGGCTGGATCTCTACCATACTATCCAACAATTTCCATTAATTGAAGAGCAGTTGAAAAACGCCGCCATTGACCAGCTTAGCTGTCTTTCGTCCGATATTTTGGCCTTTTTTTTTGGTTGTTTCCCACTAGAGACTCTTTATTTGACTTTCGTTATTTCTCACATTTGCAATATATTTAGCAAATCATACTTACTACCTCCATTAACACAAACATAAAAATGAAGAGAGAAATGAGTTATCTCCTGATTATATTCTCTACACTTTTAGTTGCAACCTCAGCAGAGACCGAAGTAGAAGCATTGCACAAGTGGAAATCAAGCTTGTACCAGTCAGGGTCTCTAGCTTCATGGTCTACCAGTACCATCAACGGTACCAGTCCTTGCTCTTGGAACGGTATCACCTGTGACACAACTGGTAATGTGGTACAAATCTCTTTGCCAAGTGCCAGTCTCAATGGTACATTAGATTCTCTAAATTTCTCTTCTTTTCGCAACCTTGTTTCGCTCAATCTAAGCGATAACATTCTCCAAGGATCAATCCCTTCTACTATCTCTAACCTCTCTAAATTAACCTCACTAGACCTGGGAAAAAACTCCTTTGAAAATTTTATACCACCTGAAATGGGTCAGCTGAGTGAGTTAGCTTATCTGAGCATGTTTAACAACAATTTGGTGGGGCCGGTACCGTACCAGCTTAGTCGGTTAAGCAAGGTGCAGCATTTTGATCTCGGTGGGAATTATCTTAACAACTCAGATTATTCAAATTTCTCAGCCATGCCGTCAGTATCGTTCCTGTCGCTGTATCTGAATTCTCTTACCGGCCCCTTCCCAGAATTCATCATAAAATGTACAAATCTCAACTACTTAAATCTCTCTCAGAATACATTTTCTGGCCTGGTGCCAGACTCCCTTGCAAACCTGTCAAATCTTACCTCTCTAGATCTCTCTCAGAATACATTTTCTGGCATGATACCAGAATCCCTTGCAAACCTGTCAAAGTTGCGCGAGTTACACCTCGATACAAACAACTTCACTGGTGGGGTCCCATCAGTACTCGGTTCGATATCAGGCCTAAGAGTACTTGCACTTGGAAATAATTCACTTGGTGGGTCCCTCCCATCTTCTCTTGGTCGGTTAAAATTTCTCGAAAGACTGGATATAAAATTTGCTGGACTGAACTCTACCGTACCACCCGAGCTCGGCCTCTGTACCAATCTCAATTTCATTGAGTTCTCTCTTAATCAATTCTCGGGACCGTTACCGCATACTTTTGTAAACCTCACAAAAATAAGAGAGTTTGGCATATCAAGTAATAATTTATCCGGTGAAATTTCAGGAGAGTTTTTCAAAAATTGGCCTGAGCTTATTTCTTTCCAAGTGCAACATAATTCCCTGACAGGTGAAATTCCATCAGAAATTGGGTTGGCCAAGAAGCTCGGAATTTTGTTTCTGTACGACAACTACTTGGTCGGGTCTATCCCGTCAGAAATTGGAAATTTAGTTCTATTAACCGAACTGGATTTATCGGACAACTCATTTAGTGGTCCAATACCACCTTCCATTGGTAACCTCAAAAATCTCTCTCGGTTAAATCTATTCAACAACAGCCTTTCAGGCGAAATCCCAGCTGAAATCGGTAACATTACAGCATTACAAGAACTTGATTTAAATACTAACCAACTTTCGGGGCACTTGCCGGATTCCATCTCCCAGCTCGATAACTTGTACCTCTTTTCGGTATTTAACAACAGCCTGACTGGTACAATCCCTCCTGATTTTGGCCGAAACGGGAAACTTGTGAGTGTTGGTATTTCAATCAACAGTTTTGTTGGTGAATTGCCTCGTGATCTCTGTAGAGAATTCACTCTTCAATACCTAGCTGCACATTTGAACAACTTCACCGGGACGCTACCCTCCTGTTTGAAGAATTGCTCGGATCTGATTCGGGTTCGGTTGGAACATAACCGTTTCACCGGGGACATATCAGAAGCATTTGGAGTGCACCCAAATTTAATTTACCTGGATTTGACTGGTAATGCATTGACCGGTGAATTATCAAGCAGTTGGGGTCAGTGCACAAGTCTCGAACATTTATATATAGGTGGCAACAATATATCGGGTCAAATTCCGGCTATCTTTGGCGAGATTGCAAGTTTGCAAGACCTGAGCTTGGCATCAAACCAGTTAACAGGTGTAATTCCTCCTGAGTTGGGAAATCTTAACTTGTTATTCAAGTTAAATTTGAGTGATAATATCTTATTAGGTCAAATTGCTTCTGATCTCGGTAGCCTTACCAAGCTTCAGTACCTCGATCTATCAAGAAATAACCTCTCTGGTAATATACCTCCTGAGCTTCGAAATCTACAATCTTTACTGTTGTTGGATTTGCGCCAAAATAATATATCAGGAAATATTTCAAAGGAGCTTGGCAATTTACAAATGTTGCAGATTCTCTTGGATTTGAGCAGTAATTCACTTACTGGTCTGATACCCTCGGTTTTAGACAAGTTGACACAATTGCAAAACCTCAATCTGTCTCACAATTTTCTCACCGGCCAAATCCCGGAATCATTGTCCGGCATGTTTAGTCTAGAATCAGTTGATTTCTCTTATAATAATTTAACTGGTGCAATTCCAACCGGAAATGCTTTTAGGAATTCACCAGATGCTTATGTTGGAAATCCCGGCCTTTGTGGAGATTTTCAAGGCTTAACCTCTTGTTATACAAATACCAACAATAGTACTTCACATAACCATCGAAAAAAGCTGATTATTGCAATATTTGTACCGATTGCTGGTGTAGTATTGTTAGCTGCCACAGTGGTCACAATCTTGGTACTGTCAAGAAAGAAAAGGGAAGAGGATATTGAGATTGAAAGTGCAAGTAAGGATATGTCCGACTCGTTAATTTGGGAGAGAGATGGGAAGTTTAGTTTCTCAGATATTGTAAATGCAACCGATAATTTCAACGGGGTATTTTGTGTCGGTAAAGGTGGGTTTGGTAGTGTGTATAAGGCCGAACTTTCGGTTGATCAAATCGTAGCTGTGAAACGTATCCAGGTTCAAAATACAGGGGAAGTGCAAGAGATTTACAAGAAGAGTTCTGAAAATGAGATACGGGCTCTCACAGAGGTGAGGCACCGTAATATAATAAAGCTTCATGGGTTTTGCTTAAGTGGCAGCTACATGTACTTAATTTATGAGTATATCGAGAAGGGCAGTTTAGGGAATGTACTGTACGGGACCGAGGGAGAGAGGAAGCTCAACTGGGCAATGCGAGTGAAGGTTATACAAGGCATTGCACATGCCATAGCATATCTGCACCATGACTGCACGCCACCGATTGTGCACAGAGACATTAAATTGAATAATATATTACTTGATTCTGAGTATGAGCCTAGGTTATCAGACTTTGGTACTGCTAAATTTCTCGGGTTGGGTTCTACCAGCTGGACCTCTGTGGCGGGAACTTATGGCTACATGGCACCAGGTAATTACATCAACATTATATAAATTTAAACTAGTGAGGCTATGGTACTATGCATAGCGCATATTGGACTGTACTATGGATCAATATATCTATTTTCAAAGTCCAAGTAGTCGATTTGAACCGTTTATCATGATCTCCATATGAAAATGTACTTCAAGATAAAATTTACATTTTTTTAGAATTTTTGTACTATTTTTTATATATGTTGAAAATCACTTGATCTAAAGATTCTAGACCATTCAAAAGTAGTGATTTTTTGCATATCTAAAAAAATAGTAAAAAATTCTAAAAATGTAAAATTATGCAAGTACATTATCATATGGAGATCATATTGAATGGTTTAGATCTTTGGACTTTGAAAAATAAGATATTGATATGCAGGGGCGGATCCAGTTAAGCCCAGGGTAGGGCAACTGCCCGAAATTCAAAACTAGTATACAAGAACCGAGTTTTGGGTCTTTGCCCTACCCTAGAAATTAAGATTGCCCTACCCTGAGCCTTGATGTGAGCCCAACAATCTAATATTTTAGATAGTCCAACAAAATAAATGGATAGCCCAACAAATTATAATTATAATATATGCGCTGTCACTGATCCAGAAAGAAGAAACAAAAAAAAATAGCGCTGCTCTCTCTCTAATTCTCAGAGCTCTCCTCTCTCTCTAATTAGAGATTGAATTTGTGCTTAGTAATATTGAATTATCACATCTTAGAACTCTAATTAATTGGTATATTGAATTATTAGATATTAGAAACTACTAACTGGTACATGAATTATTAATCTTTTCCATTAATAATTTCTAGTATAAAATGGGTTTGAACCCGATTAGCTATTTAAACCCGATTCGATAATTTCTTGCCCTATCCTGGTGAAAATCCTGCATCCGCCCCTGTTGATATGTAGTACATAACCAATCCGCGCTATGCATAGTATCATAGCCTCACTCAATTTAAACACTATATCAAAATTTGCTGGTAGTAGAATTGGATTTACCTTATCTTGGTTTTCAATAATCTTGGTTTATCTGTTAAATTATATTTTCAAAAAGAATAAAATATTTAATGTTCCTCGGATTCTGAAACTTAATGAAATCTCTTGGACTGGTTTTCTTTTCACATTTTCTTGTGTAGAGTTGGCATACACAATGAAGGTCACTGAAAAATGCGACGTGTATAGCTTTGGTGTGGTGGCACTTGAAATTATGATGGGAAAGCACCCCCGGGACCTCCTCTCATCTCTACCAACCATCGTGTCATCTGAAGGAAATGATATGTTACTCAAAGATGTGCTTGATCAGAGACTGACACCCCCAACCGGTCAATTAGCCGAAGAAGTGGTTTTTATATTCAAGGTAGCCCTTGCATGCACACAAGTAAAGCCTGAGCAGAGACCTACGATGCGATCAGTGGCTCAAGAGATATCAACCCGCACACAGGCCTATTTGTCAGAGCCATTTCGCACTATTCAAATTAGCAAGCTTGCTCATTATCAGAAGTGATTTACATGTTTTTAACTGGGGAATAACATAATTAGATAGTATTGGAGACAAATATTTGTAGTTTTTTTTTTTTCTAATACTGTGAGATTGTACATAATTCTGAAAGAATATTTTCAAGCTGCTTTTGTAACAATATATGCTGATTGAACAAAACAGTATGACCAGTAGGTCCAGTACAAACATGTACTCAGAACAAAACCAAGAAAACTAACAAATAGCAGTTTAGCATTCCACCCCACAAGGCTTGAGCAGTGGGCCCTTTGCTTTCGGCAAGAATGGGTCGATCCTGACCCAAACAAGTGAGAAAATTGAAGCAAGCAAGATCGACCACAGCACGACTATAGTCGGAGTCCTGTTTTGCCTCCCCATGAGCCCCTTCAAGAAAGGGTACAAGTGCACAATAACCCAAAACGCAAAGAACAATTTTCCGAACAGGGGACCCCACGAACCATACCCATTATTTATTGCATCGGAAACACCGGCAACAACCCCCACCATGTTGATTATTATAAGAGTGGTAGGTGGGACCAGCAAGGTGGTCCACTTGAAGAGGTACAGATCAGCATACTGGTCCTCATCATCACCGGCAGATTTGGATGTGACAGTGAAGTTGGTGTCGACCCCGGCTAAGACCTTTAGGAGGCCTTGGAAGACAGCGAAGAGGTGGGCTGAGACACCACCGATTACCCAAAACTGCTCATTGCGCCACCAGTCCTCGATGCTTACACCGCTCCATCGCAACTCCAGTACTCCTGTCGCAATGATTGAGAGGAAAAGTGCCAAGAACCAGATGCTTGCCAGGTTGTTCAGCTGCTCAGCAATGAAAAGATGCACATTGATTTAGTTGACCATTTACTTCTGATTATTTGTTTATTTATCAATTATTTTTTGGCTATTATTATTTTTTTAAAATATTTCATCATGGTTGAATTAGATTTGTTGGGTTTAATATCCTGGACGATATAAAAAAATAATAATAATTAAATTGAGAGACTTATTAACATGTGCTTGGCCTTAACCCTACAAACCAATTAGACTAAATTAGTTAAGCAAAAATAGTACAGTGCTTACCGTAGGGATGATGAACTTGCCAGTGAGGAGGCAAACAGCAGGGATGGTACAATAAGCAATCAGAGGGATAGAAGTAAAAGGGTACACAATGGTGTTTGTGTAAGCGAGCCGTTCGAGCCACTTGAGGTTACCGGCATAGCCGTACCATAGAGGGCAATGCCGGCTGAGGAAAATCTCGACAGAACCCAGGGCCCACCGGAGCACCTGGTGCAACCTGTCAGAAAGATTTATCGGAGCGGATCCTTTGAATGCGGGTCGGTCTGGCACACAGTAGACGGACTTCCAGCCCCTGCAGTGCATCTTGAAACCCGTTAAGATATCTTCTGTCACTGATCCGTATATCCATCCAATCTACAATGTTGAAAAATATAGTTAAATAGTACCGTAGACTATTAACAAAAAAAGAAATAACAAAAGCACCAGTGGTCTAGTGGTAGAATAGTACCCTGCCACGGTACAGACCCGGGTTCGATTCCCGGCTGGTGCATTTTTTTTTTCCAACAATCGAGTGGTAATTTTAATCTAACTTCCCATTTTATAATATTACCGTGACTGCCACTTCAGTGTTTCTATTTTTCTTGTACAGACTAAAAACTTGTTACAAACAGAAAAGCAAACATTAACTACACAATAATATTTATTTTCTAATACTTTAAAACATTAAACGGAATATAAATGATTAATCACAAAGAAAAAATTGTTTGTCGACGGACTGGTCAAAAACGGTTTTAAAAGCCTCAAGTACACATACCTCTTTGCCCCATTCTGTTTTCTCCTCATATCCACAACTGATAACATGAATGGCCTCCTTGATGAGCACCGATGTGTTAGTCCCGTGTGGCAACCCGCCATCCTCCATGAGTGTCGATCCAATAAACACCGGCGATTGTCCGAATCGTTTCTCAAAGTTCTTTTGTGACATGAGCGATGACTTCTCGATCTCGTCATAACCTTCTAATCCTTCCTCTATCTCCTCCAATTCAAACCCTTTCTTCCTGTACCCTCTCTTGCTTACCGGCAACATTGTGTCATGGTCACTTCCTTTCTTGCTTTTCTTTCGGGAGAATCCCAGGAAGCCTCCACGTCTTGACTCCTTTTCGGGCTTTTTGGCGTCATGTTTGTGTGATTTGCGAGAGAAGCAGCAACAACAACAGCACCAGGATGGCCAGCAATCACATGTCATTTTCGGGCGCTTTTCGCTTTTTGGAGGGTCGTAGCCGTATAGTGCTTGTCGGTTGAAGACACATCCTGTACCGACATAAACAGGGCCTTGGATCCCATCTAATCCCTTCATGTTGATCTGCAATGATTGATTATAACATAAACCAATCAATCACTCAAATCAAAAACAGTAACTTGCAATTGTATGCTGCTTTAATGTTTGTGTTAATGAACTTACATCAAAGAAGACAACATTCCGGTTGGCATATCGATCGTGGCGATCAATGCCATCGAATCGTTGCGGGAATTGGACATAACAGAGCTTTTTTCCAAGTTGTGGGTCCATCAAAAAGCACATGGCTTCTCTGACGGCCTTGCTGTTGTTGACATAGTGGTCACAATCCAAGTTAAGGATGAAAGGTGCATTTGTCAGAACAGCCGATACTCGAACCTAAACATTAATTTGATTCCAGTTATCATAAGCATGAAATTTTATTTTCTAAATAGAAAATTTGGTTAAAATTAGTTAAAATAGAGATATATATTTACCAATGCATTCATGGCACCAGCTTTCTTGTGGTGTTGATAGCCCGGGCGCTTCTCACGGGAGACATATACAAGGCGAGGGAGCTCCTTTCCTTCTATGTCTAGTGCACCTTGACTACCCAAATATACCTATACAAAAACAAACAAAAAACAATGATGTTTTATACTGGTAAATTATTTTTTGGCATATATACATGAAGATAATAAAATTGTACTTGTATCATTCCCGGGTGATCCCTTGTGTTGTTGCCAGGCCACGGCGTGCCGTCTTGCATCACCCAACCTTCCTCGGGCTTCTTCTGTGCTTTTGCTACCAGTGAATTTATTTTCACCTTGAACTCCTCATAGTCTCTCTATACAAATAGAGAAATTGAATCACAATTTAGAAACATTAGAATGTAACCAAAATAAAGAAATTGCTTAAAAAAATAATATGCGAAATGTACCTTCATAGCGCGACGCTCCTTGACAAAAGTAGGTTGCACTTTGTCCTTCAAGTAATCAATCTTTTGCGAGAAATAATATTCAGGAGCCCTTGGTTCAATGTTAAACTTCTTACAAAATGGGACCCACCTCCGAGCAAACTCGGCAGTCTCTGACAGCGTATCAAACAGCAACATAGAGGCACCATCATCTGACACATAGCAGCTCACCTTGTCAACAGGGTAATCAACTGACAAGATTGAGAGCACAGTGTTAGCTGTGATAATAGGTGGCTCCTTTAATGGATCGACCGTGCTAACAAAAAAATCAACTGGTGAGAGACGGCTCGGTTCTCCTTCACGCTCAAACCGAAGAGAGAGGCGGTCGAGGTAGGTCTGACGGTTAATAGGAAACCACTTGGGGAATTGATCGAGAATCCATGAAAGAGCAAACCAAATCTCGCATATTACGGAGGTTAGCCAGAGACCAAAGGCGTCATAATTCGGAGTAGTTATCCGGAAACGGAAGAAGAAGCAGAGAATAACAAGGCGGAGGACGATTACTATGCGGTATGGGCTGATCAAACTTGAAGATATCGGGACCTTGCGCCATAGTGGTTGCCGAGCCTCTGCCATCCTATCATCATTTTTTCTTTCACAATTAATTATCAAATAAGTACTTTATATATTCAAACAGCTTGTGTTATTTGGTAATTTTTACCAAGACTTCAAGAAAATGTGCTTTCCATTCAATTGACCGGATACGACTTTTTATTAGATTATTGATGCATGAGCAAACCAAAATTACTTTTTATTCATAAACCAAATCTGACTTGACAAAAAAGAAGAAATCCTTACAACATGTAGTCCTCGTCATTGTTTTCTTCGTCACTTCCTCCATCACCTTTCGGGAGCAACCCACGCTTTTCCTGTCTCAACTTCCATTTGTCAATCCTATCCTTCCACTCCATGTTTCCTTCCATTTCTCTCTCTGCTTCCAGTTCCTTGCCAGCAACTGCAGTGTTAATTGTGCATTAGTAATAAAATCACATTAGTTCTTAATTCTTCTATTATTTTCCCATTTTAAGATTGAATATAAAGGGAATTGACCATACAATAATTATTTCAAAAAATCAAATGAAACACCTATTGAAAAAAAAAAAAAACAAATTACAAATAGAACTACTGACCGCTGCCACCGAAGGAAGATAATGCTGGGCCACCTGGTCTCCATTGTTGTGCTAAGCGCTCTCCGTTCTCCTGTAAATTTATTGGAATTAAAATTGATCTCTTCATACTTAAAATAACAGTCAACAAATTAGACCAGACAATTGGTTTTTCTGATATTACCGAGTTAAGATCAGAAGGGCGGTTTTCTTCTTCTTTGTTTGGAATCTTTATTTTGAATTCATCCTCAAAATCATCCATGTCAGCTCCATCTTCTTCATCTCCTGCTACTCTTGCAGATCCTGTGAATTTATACACTATGAGATTTCTAGGTAGCAATTAAATTTAGAACAGAGCACACCTTAGAAAATGGCAACAAATATAAATAGCTAGACAATCTCTTGTTTGAAAAGTGTGGAAAATATTGATCCTTGTTATATGAAGAAGATAAGTAAATCCCTCAATATTATGCTTAACAACTGAGGAACAAACCAATTACTGATATAAATCGACCACAGAATTGTTCCATAATTTAAGATAAGAAAATCAACCTTTTTGATGCTTGTAGCGGGTGTTGCATTGTGGACAATGGTTTCCTTCTGCACGCTCATACTCATAGCAAGGCCGGCACAACGGAAAACCACACTCATTGCATGCAACAAAAGGTGTACCGTCATCTTTCAACCCGATGTCGTCTCCGCAAGCACGACATACTTTCACATTTGCATGACCATTTTTTCCTTTAGGCTAATTGCGATAATACAGAAGGAGAGAGAAAAATAGAGAAAGACACAATGTGAGATTTATATGTTTAATTATAAGAGATATTGAAACTACAAAATTAATTATCATACCAAGAATTGATTGTTGATCAATTCATATTGTTGGTAAATCTCTTGATCATTAACCTATTATACAACATTATACTAAAATGGCCAAAAAACAAAGATAATAATTAGATATAAAATCCAAAAGAAAGAAAACCTCTTCGTGGCCATGGATGACAAGGCTGTTCACCGATGCCGTGTCCATGGTACACGGCCGTTGTATGACAAATACACTATAGGAAGTAGGATGAGAGGGGAGCTTGAGTGTGATCTTATGAGGAGGTGAGAGGTGGCATAGTAGCATCTGTCACCAACCGTGAGTTGAGGAGTCGTAAATTTTCTTGATTAGAAGAGACGCTAGTGCCTTTTTTGGCGGTTTGGTTTGGTGCAGTTGCGTTCTCGCTTGGAATACAAGCAGCGCAGATGACAGCAATGTTAATAGTGCTCCTTAAGCGAACGGTAACACAGGGTTTTGTTTTTCAAATTTGTAGTTAGTGCGTTCAGATTTCATTTGTTCGATAGCAATGTTAATAGTACTGTTATATTATTAGAGTTTTTAATATGATGTGGCAGTTTCTAATTTAATTTAGGAATGTGAAAGAGTTTCTTATTTAGAAACTATGCAGTAAAGTTTTTTATTAAGAAACTGTTTATAAACTTCATGCTGATCAAATGATTGGCTTAAATTATTTCTTTTTTTTAATTTGTTGCTGACGTGGCTTAATAGAAATTTTACAATTAATTTAGAGATGTGAGAGTTAGAAACTTTAGAGATCTTAATTTCTAAAAAGTAGTTGACAGTTATTTAGAAATTCATTTGAGTTGTTGAGATGTAGATGCTATGAGAGTTGAAAGGATTTAATCATGTCTATAGTGAAGAGATTGTAGCAGCTTGGCACCTAAATAACTTCAGTTTCAGTGTTCAATTCGCTTTTTTTTTTTTTTTTTTTGCAATATGAATTGTCTGATCTTGATCCAACGCCTTGTAATTGAATTTTTGTTTATTTTAAAAAAAATATATAATTTAACCCCTTTATGAAATACTAAATGTGTTCTTGTAGACGAATGGTTAGAATTAATTATACTTAATGATTGTGGAAACTTTGGTTTAAATCCTAGTAACCATACATTATACATTTTACATTTCAGTCCCCAATTTAAATTTTGTATAGTTTTGCCCTTATTTGTAGACTATCTCACACAAAACCACATGATACAGTAAGTGGAACCTTAAAGTATGTTCTCCCTGGATTATTGCACTGAAAAGATATTAAATAGTGAGTCCATCGCAACTAACAATTATTTTTCAATCCAAAAAGGAACCATACTTGAGCTGATATCATATATTAAAAGAAGAAACAACAAACTTAAAAGCAGAGATGATCTCATTATTCATTTTTAAGCGGGCATGTACCTTTCCTAATTAACCCAAAAGCAGAGCTAACTTTTACTCTTTCAAGACAAAAGGACTGAGCATTGAATATTGCTCAAAAACATCAAAATCAAATGAAAGAATTGATATTTGTGCATATACTCAATGACAATTGCAATCTTTGACTAGCTCCTTTCAAGAACACGTTTGTGTTCTCTGGTCATGACACAAGCATTACAAGAGAATTCCAATGAAGTTGCACTTGGTTAACTGGAAACATCCAGTTACTAATAACATAAGCATTACAACAGATCTCCATTATTCAATTTCTGGAGAATAGCAAGGCATCTTGTGATTATACAATCTACAAAAAAAACCTAAAAAACCCTATTGCAAAAAGTAAAATTGGTGTTAAAAATGAAAAATCTGTACCCAAAAAAAAAAATGATCATCAAAAGATATGATTTCCTCCGAGCAATTAATTTAAGGTTTCCTATTAATCGAGAGTAAGGGAAAAATTATTAATAACCACAGCGAAACATTTATTTAATCGCAGAGCTCCAGTCCTCATTTTTCATTATAAATCATGGAATAGCCTCCTTATTTGATCAACACTTGCCGGTATTAGAGAGACAGGACATTTTTTGTGCTGCTCAGCAGAAAAACAAAACAAAACGAACAAAAATTAGAAAAATATAGAATGATGTAATGGTTGCGTTGTGCATCAGCACATAAAGAATTGCAAATAACAGTAAACCCCACTGTTCATCACAATTTGAAGAAATATATACAACTTCTGATACTTTGAAAAAAAAAATTACCATTTTGAAGATACAAAAGCAAGATAGATGCATATACTTCTATTTTTTTGTGTCTTTAAATTATATTTTCTTCTCAAATCTTAAGTGTTTTTGATCATGAGCCAAAGAAAAGGAGGGGCACTGACAGATATTAGGAGATATCCCATAACATATACATTGGGTCATAGCACTTGGCAAAGTTTAGACATTTGAGCTCATTGGGTGGTTTTTTTGCACAGAAAATAAATCATGTGCACCAAGTCCCTTTGTGAGCTTAACTTCAAAACCTTTTGGAATGGCTTCCAATGACAAACCAAAGTGTTGAAACCGATTTACTTCACGAAGTGATATGTTTATATGCAAAATTTATAAATTTTTGATTTAATTTAGTATAAAGTCAAACGGTAAAAAAAAAAAGATTTATAACTTACTTTTAGTGAATTCATTTTTCATCTAAAAATTTTACCTCTTGACTTTCTACTAAATTATTAAAAAAATTATAAATTTTACATGTAAACGCATCACTCATGAGTAGATCGGTGTCAACGATTTTAGATTTGTCAATGAAGCCAATCCGATATATTCTGGAGTTAAGCTCATCAAAGGGTTTGATGAGCTTAAGATATATTGCTGTAATCTTTAAGGCCAAAAATGCGGAACAAAACACTCCAACAAGCAAGAAAAAAGGTAAGGAGAGACATGCTAACCTGCGAAACAGACTTGAATATACAGCTATAGCAGAATACAAAGCCTGAAACAGTTAGAACAGAGGGATTGGCCCTCTTCTGACAGCACAAGGGGCAGAGTGACCGGTCTTGTGGCAAGGCAACTCCATTTTTAGCAACCTGAAACAATTGGAAGGAATCTCGTAACTAGTCCAAACTTCAGTAAAGTTTCAGAAATTTTGCAAGTTATGAAGTATTTCAGTAGATGCACAACCTGACATTTTTGGACTTACCACACAATCTCAATTTTCAATTCTTCTTCTTCTTCTTCAAAGCCTTTATTCCCAAACAAGTTGGGGTAGGCTATTTTTAATTAATATTTTAAATTTAAAATCCAAACAACCAATTCAAACCATTGATCTTATTCTTCTTCAGAAGAGATGCATCCACTAAAAGTTTCATAATATTTTAGTTCATTTTGTACAACACAAAGAGGTCTAACAATGGATGCACTAAAACTTATCTATTGCAGTTAACTTGATCTGTGCATTTTATAAATTGTTGATCTTGTAGAAAATGCACTAAAAAAATTTACGATATACATCCCTTGTGAAGAAGAACAAGATCAACAATTAAGATTTGTTGTTTGGTTGTTGGATTTAAAGTTATCAATAAAGAAGAGAGGTTGCGACGAATTATGGCATCTAAACCATCCCCCCAAATAATATAATCAAGGTTTTACTAATTTTAATTTCAGTATAAGGAAAGCACAAGGAATAGATTACTTTTGGAGGTGGTGGGGGAGGTGGTGGTGGGTACACAGTTGGAGCTGACATCCTTTCTTCGGCTGATTGATACCACCATTCCATCATCTGCCGAGAAGATATTATACTATTATTAAGAAGAACAAAAATGGTACATTTCATTGATTCAAAAGAAGGTGAAAAAAAAAATGTGAAACAAACCTTGAAAAAGAAAACTGCAGCGATAAGACCAGTTTGTGCATAGTCCAAAGATGTGTATACGCACTTTAGGAGCGCTCTCTGCATAGCCTGTCAGACCGATATACCCCAAAATTAATCAAATAGTAACAAGCAATTCTGCATCAATATCATCATTATAGAAGCAATTAGTGCAGTAATAGGATGTATCAGCTTGTATGTACATTCATTGAACTCTTCGTCACCGATTTTCATTTTTCCTTTAGGCTTCTTGGCCTCAATTTATTTCGTATGAGAACTTATCGATGATCAATTCAGCTTTAAACACAAGTTTTAACAAACAAATGAGAAGTATTATACTAAGAATTTCATACCTTAAGCCATGTCGGGCCACGTAGCCCCTCAAGCTCTCGGCTTCTAATCCTAGAGATTTTAGAAGATGAATCCATCTAGAATTGCATGAAACAGTTAAAACCAGTTTACTAATTATAGATAACCCTTTTGTAGAAAACTAGCAACACGTGCTACAGGTTACACGGAAGTATATCACAAAATGACGGGAAGCAGTAAGCATGGACCGAACAACAAGTCATATGATTAGTAGGTTTCCTTTTGCAAATAACAAGTACTAGGATTTAGCAATTTCAGGCTCACACAGAGATAAAAAAAAAATGGCAAATTAAACATACCAACTCTTGTCCTGTAGCACGACATACTTGAATTCCTAGTGCATGTAGTCCCTGACTGTAAAAAGCAGTAGCATCCAACAGATACAGGAGTTGATAAGCAAATGATAGACCTGTTAATGTAAAAAGAAAGAAAAATAAGGCAAAATTTGAGAAGAGGTGTTTTTACAATATCACCTGATGTATCTAGCATTATTAAAGATGCAACCAATATTTCTCATACAAGCAACAAATGCAAAATACTTCTATATAATAGCATCTAGCACCTATCAAGCTTATGTTCTAGCTGTCATCTGCTAAAAGGCCGTATCAGATGCAATCAGCAGAGTAGTTATCAACTCCAGTGACTGCAATCTAGGTAACTTGTGTTGTTTGGAGTTTAGACCGGAGTATTCTAATCCAATTGCAGGAGTTAAAATAGTCCCTAAAGATTCCCCTCAGCATCCATACTAAACTAAATTCAACTAAAATGTGTTCATGTAGAGGTCACAATTTACAAAAACTTATTGTTAACATTCAATTAAGCTACACAACAGTGGAAAGGTTTAAGTACAATTTGATCAATTTACTTTCTTTATGAACCGAAGAAAATCTGACCAATCAGGAACCATGACCCAAAATTTCAAGGAAATGATACAGGAAACCTGACAAGGACCCCCCCAATCCAGATGAAACAATTTCTGTTGGACTAACAATAGACTACATTGAAATTAAACTAATCCAAGCACGTACTGCAATACCCGGATTCATCCCAATTAGATATGAAACCAAAGGGTTCAATCAAAGCTGCTGACTTTCTGCCCGACAAAACAACAAAATAATAGCAAGGTGGCCAGATCTGAAAAACTCAAAGATTGATGGACCAGAACTATGAGACAGCCTGCTCCGAGATAATTAACCTGATATTAAACCAAACCAAGGTATGACCAACCCAACCAATCCTGACATAAAGAAAAATTGACCCCCCCACCCACCCCCCCCCCAAAACACACACACAATTTGCCATCTCATGGTTCTCAATAGGAATGGTTGCACACTGCTTGACGCAGTACAAACATGGAAGTGCCATTGACATCAAGTATTTGCACACTCAAAAGAACTTACAACCAAAAATAGTTACAAATATGATATTTGCAAGAGTAGGGTTCAAATGCCCTCATGTCTTTCATGCCTCAATCGTGCCTCACATCCTTGTATCTGTTTTTGAAGTCCAAACAGTTGATCCGAACCACTCAACATGATCTCCATATTAGAATGTACTTGGAGACCAAATTTCATATTTTTTAGAATCTTTTTACTTTTTTTTTTTTTTAGATAGGTATAAAATCACTGTTCTGGATGGTCCAGAATCTTCTGAAAAAAAGTGATTTTGTACCTATCTAAAAAAATAGTAAATATGTCCAAAAAAATATAAAATTTGGTCTCAAAGCACATTTTAATATGGAGATCATGTAAAGCGGTTTGGATCGACTGTTGGCACGATTTAGGCATGAAAGACAAGATGAGGCATTTGAAACCTGCTCTATTTGCAAAGTGCCATGCCTACTTTACAGAAAAAGAAAACTACCTTCATTGGTGGCATGGATCCAGGGATAGCAAATGACCACCAATTTTGTGATTTTCTTCCTAAAATGTGTCAAACTAGAAACCTCAGCATTGGTGCGGCCAACTGCGTGTGTAGACGTCTCTCCTTGATCAAGATGAAAACCGGCTTCATCAAGCCTTGGTTCATCATTGCCCCAAAGACTTGCCTGAAGCCTCGCTTCCATTTCTCTATTATACATCGACTGAAGCTTGACTTGAAATATGGCAAAACAACCTAAAAATTTAGTAACATCCTTTTGTAAGTATTATTGTATAATGTATATAAAAATAATAACTAAAGATATTATCTCATGACATGAAATAATAGGTTGTAATAAGAATCACAGTTCCCTGTATAAACATGGTATAAATTGATAAATACAGTAAGGCATAGTTTCTGCCGCTAATAAAATGCTCTTAGTACATAATAGTTAACATTGAGTAGCAAGCCAATTTCATACCAGAAATACTACTGAGAGAATTTTCTGGTTCTTTCTCAAACCCAAATCATGGGTCTTCTCACTTGATTCAGCAGTCAATGTGCTTTTCTTAATTGAAATATTTGCCACCCTCCGTCTTAGACCATACAATGACTCCGCAAAAGAAGCATCTGAAATAGAGAGATAACTGCAAGTTGCTGAGTGTAAAGTAATTGATAACAGAATTATTTTTTTAATTAGGACATGATTCTTTCTATTACACCATCCATTACTGTTATGGAATTATAAATGAGGCACTTCATGTTGCTTAATTTTCAATAGTTAATTAAACAAACTAAAATAGTTCCAGCTGCGCTGAAGATTGTAAAACTTCATTATTAATCGACCCCTTTCATGCATATCAAAGTAAAATATCAAAATATCACAAACAGCCTAAAACAAGAATACTGGTCATAAATCCTACAAATTATAGGAACTATGGCATTCCCTAAAACATTTAAAAAAAAAAAAAAAAAAAAAAGCATCTTTAACATACACCATTTACTTCAAAAGATAACCAGAGTATTCGATCTCCCTTACTCCTCACCTCTACTCATATGAAAGAAAGATATGCTGGGAATGTTCTTGAACAATTATGAGATAAGATCATATGGACGCAACATGATAACTGTGGTGTTTGTAAAGCATACAGAAAATTATTTTTTGTTGATGAACAGAAAAGAAAAATTATTCCTTTCGATGACTGATTCGGTACAATTTTGTTTCATCTTACTTTTTCCAAGTGAGTTAAATGTGGCTTCCTGATGGTTTCGTTGACTTTACATAGCCCAAATAAGTAGATAACAAATCAGCCTGATACCAGTACTGCATCAGTAAATAAATGCTCCAGCTGTTATGTACCTGTTGTGCGTAGACTGTGAGATTCAAGCACCAACATTAGCAAAGCAAAGAACTCGTCATCGTAATCTAAGATTTTGTGAAGGAATGGCCTCCTTAGTGCAAACACCTAATTAAATAGTAACAAAATAAGTATATTCCAGAGTAAATAAACCGCTGGCACCTGGTCCCTAGCAAAGACCTCACATGTACTGATATACAAATTATGGAAAAGCATGACTCATCAAAATAGTAGCTCAAATTCATGACGGTTTATCAATTTTGGATTCTTCAAGTTTTAAAATCCAATGAAAACAATCAAATTCAACATTAGTATCATCCTCTACACACAGTGTGACGACTAAGCACCCCCATGTAATCAGGTGATCAAAATTGAACCAAAAAAAAAACTGAGCTAGTAAAAGAGCGAAATTCTCACGCCGAAAGAGTAGGTCAGAGCGGCTCGGAGGCTGGCGGGGAGCTGCTGCGCCGCCGCCATCTCGAAGAAGGTCGGCCGCGTTCCCTGACCGCCGACCTGGAACAACATCGTGATTCGATCACACTGTTTCTAGGTGATTTTTCTTTTTCTCTTCTGTTAGTACTTTCAAATGTGCTCTCTATTGCGTTTCCTACTCAAAACGTCTTCACTGACGAAGCAGCGGCGACTGGTCGGGAGGGAGAAAGGATTAGAAACGTAAAAGTGACATAAGACGGCAGGAAACGTGGGAGTGGACGACGAAGCTAGATTTGATTACCCGGATCCGACCGAGTGTTTACCCTCTTAAATATCTCATATTTTGCGTGACCGACGTGTCCGGTGTCTATTCGGGAATGGCGCAGGGCCAGTATTACTTGAGCTTTGAGATTCATGCAGAACGTATTTGAACGGTTTAGATTTTTCCAAAATTCAGGCAAAATATGAGATATCTCAGAGGATGCGAATTCGATCCGACCTCACATGTTACCAACTTGCAATTTACAGTTTCCTCACAAAAAGAAACTTACAGCAACTAGCTTTTTTAGAAGAGCAGCTTGGGTCGGATGCCCATCGGACCCAAAGTGGGTTCGATGGGCTCTATCACCGTCCGATTTGATTTAAGATTCACGACAGAACTTTTGCGTCTTCTTTAATTACATGCGCATGAATCTTAAAACAGATCAGACGGTGATAAAGCCCATCGAACCCACTTTGGGTCCAATGGGCATCGGACCCAAGCTGCTCTCGCTTTTTAGACCTCTATTATGACTTATGAGGAGTCCGTATCCTCAAGAAAACTCGTGATTTCAGTTTATCTCAGTTTATCTAAACCGAAATTTTTATTTTATCATTTTTTCAAAAAAAATAAACCAAAACAAAGAAAGTTTTTCTAATTCTACTCAGATTGCAAAACACCGGAGCGGCCCCAAAAAAAGGAGCAGCTCAATGCCCCTGCGGCTCCAACTATTTTTTTTTTTAGCACATAGCCTAGAGTGGGAAAAATAGCACGGCGGAGCCGGCTCCGTCAAGGAATGGCACGGTTATGGCATGAAACGCCACGACACGCGTGTCAGTTACGTGCCGTGACTCGCGTGTCCCATGTCGTGCCCATCTTTTAAAACTTTGGCACGGCACGGCACGGCACGTAGTCACGCGTGTCACGTGTAATTAGAACCATTAGATATTGATTTAATGCTGAATCTTGAATAAACTAACTTAAATTATGATTAAATGGTCACGCGAGTCACGTATGGTCACGGCACATTTAGGCACGGAGTGACTCACGTGGTGTTACCATTCGCGTGCCATGACCACCCCTTGACATTTTAGTCACGGCACGGCACGGCACGTGAAAAGTTAACTTAGTCACGGCACGGCACCAGACTAAAGTCGCGGCATGTTAGTCACGGTACGGCACGTTTTTTCCACTCTACAGAGCCCAATCATATTCATCATTCATTTTTGTTTTTACGGCACAGAGAACAGTGACAAAATATATTCATTGTGGGTCCCATCGTTTTGCATATGTGATTACAACATGGCTTGGGGATGCTTTTGACCGTAGGTTTATTCAATCATTTTCTATTCTCATATGTAAAAAAAAAGTTGGGGCCACAGAGGTATTGAGCGGCTTAAGCCAAGGGCCGTAGGGACATTGTGTAGCTCTCATCTTTGGAGCCACAGCGGTACTGTGCGGCCTGAGTAGAATTAGAAAAACTAAAAAACAGAGGTGTTTTGGTTTATTTTATTTTTTGAAAAATAGTAAAAATAAAAATTTCGGTTATCTAAAAGTTGGACCATATTTAGTTCCGAATACACGGACCAGTATTATTGTTGCTTTATGATTTGTGCAGAAAAAATTTGAACAGTCTGGATTATTCACATATCATCTCAGGAGAGGGCACAGCTTGGGTCCGTTGCTCATCGGACTCAAATTTGGGTCCGATGGGTTTAGGGACCGTCCGATCCACTTCAAAATTCATTTGTACGATTTTTAAAGCAGACGCGAAAGTTGCGGGCACTAATCTTAAAGCAGATCGGACGGTCATCGAACCCATCGAACTCACTTTGAGTCCGATGAGCATCGGACCCAAGCTGCTCCCCTCAGGAGATGAGTTGTTTTGTGAGGGGATGAGTATCCTCTGCGGTACATATCTTGTAGAATAACTTCTAATTAAGCCAGAATAATTTCGGTACATACGTGAAATATAGGAGATCTGCTTTGAGATTAGTGCCAGGTTAAAATGGGCGGTACAAATCAAATTCTAACAGTAGGTATCATACTGGATCTGAACTCGTTATGAGGTACGGTCTTATTGACATCGTACCAAATTGGATTTTATGATTTGCCATCTCATTCTGATATTTCGAAGCCATTAATCCGTTCTAATATTAAGACGGGCACATTTAATCCGTTCTAATATTAAAGCCGTTCGAGCAAATCTTGATGTTAATTAACACCTTGTTTGAATGGAGAGTAAAGAAAAGGAGGGGAGATGAAGAATAGAAAAAAAAATTAACATATTTAACATCTTCATATTTAGATGATTAATAAGTTAAATTGTTAGTCCCTAAGGTACCTAGAAGGGGATGAATATGAGGACTTCTAAAATTTAAATCTAAGTCTTTTTAACTACCATGTGTATGTGTTACTATTGGCGGAAACAAGAATAATTTTAACATAAACAAGTGTGCGTAAAATAAATAGAAGAGTTAAGAGACACTTGACACAAGAGTTGTTTACGGAGTTTGGCACTAACGCCTACGTCTACGGGGCTCGCGACCTTCGAGATGGTGCGTCTTTCTTTACCCAATGAGAAAGGAGTATAAGGTGGAATCGGTGAGCCCTTACAAAGCTTGAGAAATCACTCGGCCCGAGCACGGAAATGGCTCACGAGCACTAGAGGCTCTAATGCAAGAAGCGAGCACACAAAGGCTCTAGGGTTTGAGTAAACAAGAGATCTCATACAAATCACTCTAATTCTTACACGAGATTGAGTATGGTGGAGTAAGCTTGAGATTGTTAAATGGATATTGAAATTTGATGCACAAACAGCAATGGAGATTTCTAGATCTAAAAAGAAAATAGTTTTTGCACAAACAAATGGAGGCGGCTAGATCCATACTCAAAACCTAGTTTTTGCTTCTATTTGTAGAGAGAGAAACAAAATAAGGTAACTGGTATCAACCGTTGCAACGGAAAATTAAGCGTTGCAACGGTTAAACCCAGTTAGCAGGTTTGGCTGCGCTGGAAAATCTTAGCGCTTATAAGCGTTACAACGGTGGTCACAATGGTGGTCTCTGAAAGTTTTGGGATCCAAAATTGACTTATTCCGTTGCAACGAATTAAATCGATTCTGCAGTGTATTGAATTAAACAGTTGAAACGCTACATTAAACCATTGTAACGGTTTGTGCAAATTACGTCAATCTCAAGCTTACTTTACCAGTTTTACAGATTTCTAAATTTCCCAGTCCAATACTTGATTCTTCATGACTCATCTTTGATAAGTATGGCAATTGGTCATGCATCCTTGATGTATATGTAGCAATTTATATCGTCATGAACCTGCACAATATCTCAAGACAAAAAATTATAAAATTCAGCAAATATATGTTTTGTAAATCTAGTCAAACAGACAAGTAGATTATTGTACAATCCAACAATCTCCCCCTTTTGACGATTTGCAAAACATATATCTCAAGTGAGTGCATAAATTGGTTATTCCCACAAATTCAGATTTTTTGAATTTTTAATTTTCCCATGGTGCTAGTGAATACCATTTTTAACGAACTTGTAATATATCTCCCTCTTTTTGAAAATGGTTAAAAGGGAGGAATTATCACAAAGAACAAAATATGAGAGGGCTCCCCTCAATTTATGCACCCCCTTAATTTTATAAAAATATAAATTAAGGCATAAATTAAAAGATATGGCAATTAAAGCATACATGTATGCACTACACAAGAATATAGAATTTTAATAGAGGAGGGTTCAAATGCCTCCATTTTTTGTGCCTCCATCGTGCCTCCATTTTTTAAAACTTTAATAACTCAAAATTTGAAACTTAAAATTCAAAATAAAAACGTTGGATATGAACTACATCATTTTATCTATGCACGTGTAAAAAATTATAGCATTTCAACTTTGTTTTGGTTGTCATCTTGAGCTTGTAAAAATGTATACTAATGTGGATAATTTCTAGACGTTGATTTTTCAGCTTATCGATTCACATAAAAGCAAAATTGAAATGTGATAATTTTTTATGAGCACATAGAGAAAATAATATAGATCGCATCTAACGGTTTTATTTTGACGTTTAAGTTTTAAACTTGAAGTTATTAAAGTTTTTAAAAATGGAGGCATGATGGAGGCACAAAAAATGGAGGCATTTGAACCCTCCTCATTTTAATATTGTGCATTATATGTTTAATGGAGTCATATACTCAATTTTAATTAAAGTTTGGTCAATATGATTTATTATTTGAGAGTTGAAATTATTGATTTGATCAAATTAAATTCTTCTCATAAGAGGATAATTTAGCAATTAGATACTCAATTTGATATATAGGAATTGAAATTATATTGTTTGATTAATATTCTCATGAAATTGAATATTGCAATTTGGTATATTTAATTTAATGATTGGAATTAATTATTTGATCAAAATTCTCATGAAATTAGATATTGCAATTAGGAATATAGTCATAATTACGAGACGCATGATTAGGCCTGCTAAATGAGTCGGGCCGACTCATGAACTATGAGTTGGGCTTTTAAATGAGCCTAGTTGGGCTGAGTTTAATTTGAGCCGAGTCCAAACTCGACTCGAACTCGAAAATTTTTAATCGCTAACTAACCGATCCGATCCGATCCGATCCGAGCTAAGCCGAGTTGAGTTTCCGAATCACTAACCTAACCGAGTCTCCCTCCTCTTCGTTCCCAAGCTGCTCACCTCTTTGGCGCACGAGAACCTTCTCCTCCTCCTCCTCAGATTGCTATCTCTTCTGCTCGCCTCTCTTTGCCCACCGTCTCCCTCCTTAGATCGCTATCTCTTCGCCCCCTCTTCGCGCACACCTTGCTATCTCTCTTCAACTGGTAACTCACCCGTTAAGGTACTTAGTTGCATTTCTGTTAATACTAGTTGTTTGCTCGATTTTGAATGCAACCCATTATTTCCGTTGAAGTTTGTAGTTTGTACCAATGCATTACACCTCAATTTTCCCAATTTATGATTTATTTTAGCATTTTATGCAAAGAGTCAAGGATTTTTTTAGTATATTGGAGCAAAATTTTAGGATGAAATATAATTTTTTATTATTATGAATATTAGAACATGGAACTTTCTGGTACTCCCCAATCTATCCCCACCTGATCTGAGCTGTTTAAGAGCCGCTACTGAATTTTGATTCATAAATAGTTGAATTGCCATAATGTCTTTATTTATTACAAGTCAATTTTTCTGGTAACATCGTGCTGCAATTGGAAATAGCAGACTAACCATCCATAATGATATTTTTTTATTAAGAACCAGCATCAGTTTAACTTTCTGGTACTTCCTATGTTTTGTAACCTTTACTGTTTCTTGAAGTTTCTTGGGTATTTCTATTTCAGAAAGTGGGATATACTGATGATGATGTGTTTATCAAAAGAATTGTTGCAAAGGAGGGAGATGTTGTAGAGGTAATTGTTGCTTCCTTGTTTAAAACCAGAAAGAAGGAATACTGAGGGCAAAATCAGTTATTAGTTATTACCTAACTACTCGGTAATACTGTAATAATTTTTTTGAGTAATTTGATGCTATGGTTAATTCCTTTAGCTATGTTTAGGTGGTTTTGCTTATGTATTGTTTTTTAGTTTGATATATACTGTTTGGTAGCTGTAAGCTTTGATATCTGTAGGTTTGATATTTGCATATTGTAATGTGGTTTTTTAGTTAGTACTGTTAAAATTGATCTTTAAGAAACATGCTATTTGCTGGTACCCTTTTCAGGTACTGTTAAAATTGATCTTTAAGAAACATGCTATTTGCTGGTACCCTTTGATATCTGTAGGTTTATGTATCAGTAGTGTAATCTCATTTATGTAACTTACATTTGCAAAGATGAATAATTCAATCAAAGAACTGTTTGGCTCTATCGTTACTATTTTGATCAAATAGAAAAGTGGTACACCCTAATTCTTGCTAATGGGTAATACTTAATTAAGGATGATTTAGTGTATCAGAAGTTCAGTAAATTAACCTCTTTTTGTAATTTCATTGTAGATGTTGTACTGCACTAGTTTGAACTGGAGTGTAGATGGAAACACCCTTTTCACTGGCTACTCAGATAGTCAGATGGCACCATGGGGCGTGACCGGCGGCAACTACTGCAACCAATAGAGATTTGTAGTTGCCTCTTGGATTCCTTTTCATAATTTATGCTGGTCCAGTTATTTAGGTTTTTTATGTTGCCCTTAGTGAAATTTAGGCTTCCATGCTTTTAGTGTTTGTCAAGTGTTATGAAATCTTAAATTTGTACTTTTTTGAGCAAGTTCATAGACGGTGCAATTTGAGCTTTTGTGATATGAGGTTTAATCCTAAATTTAATTTGCTGCCACATGAGGAAAAGGAAATGCCATTTATAGTTCTCATTGTACAATTAAATTGTTTTTGGGCGGCTGTGCTTGAGGCCCTTGCTGATATGTTTGTGTTTTTTAGCAAAGCATTATAACATTATGTGATGCTCAGTTTGATTAGGGAAGATTGGGGCAGTTTAAAATTATAATGATTTTTTTGTATTAGTTTATTAAATAAAAATATGAAAGAGAGATATTTTGTATTCATGATATGTGCATACAGAACGTTATAACTTGTCCTTTTTGTCCCAAGTGAAACAATGCTATAATTTAAAATTTTAATTAAAATTTAGTTTGTTTAATTGTACAGCAACTCGATGCTTTCAAGCGACATCAACATCTTTATCCATTATTCAGAAGTTCAATTCAGCGACTCTTTATTAACGAGCCGAGTTCGGGCCGAGCCGAGAGGATCAAATGGACTGAGTCGAGCCGGGCTTTTTCCTTCATATTTGATCCGAGTCCGAGTTGGACCTTTAATAAAGGTTGATAGGGCCGGGCCGAGCTTTGGGTTTGATCCGGCCCATTAGCAGGCCTACGCATGATGTAGCCAAAACGTATGAAAAATATAGCCTAATTAACATAATCTTCATTAGATTTAATATTAAATATTAGATTTGATAGTCCATAATTGAATGTTGAATTTTTGGTATGATTGACAAGATAATATAGAGGATTTTGGAATTTAGGAATTCTCTTTTGGAAACTATCCAGTAAATTATTAGAGAGTTTGAAGAGTTGATTTCGTCTCAAATCTTCCATTAATTTGAATGGATGGATTTATATTTTGTTTACTTATCTATTTGAGCAATTATGAAATCATATGATTCTCAATTATCATGCGTCCTTTGAAGGAATGTAATTGAATTTCATGATACACGAATATTTTATAATTTCAAAATATATCAAAACCAATTAACATGAATAACATAGCAATTAAAGCATCATATTTCAAATGTGTATTTATCAAACAAAACAATTCATCATGAGCACCAACAATAATCTATGGTGTCATATCTTGTTATGGCAATTTAGTCATGTCAAATAGATATTGCAATTAATATTACCACATATCAATTTGCCAATTATTAACAACAACAATTTATATCTTTATGTCTCTATTATGGCGATTCTAAAATAATTTTAACAATTAATATTGTCATTTCTTAATTTCGCCAATTCAATAAGTTTGAGATAAATTTAGCAATTTAAAGTTTTAATCTATACCAATTTTAATTTCAAAATGCTTACATATGTCAATTAATGTTGCAGTTAGTATTTTTAAAGTGAGTTTGACAATTTTATTCTCCAAATGAGTAAATGTTGCAATTTAAGTTTTGAGAATCATAGAATTTTACAATGTAAAATTGTATTAATCAACTAAATTGTCAATTGAATAAATTTTGTATTTAAAATCTTGACAAATTCTGACAATTGAATGAAAAACAATTTATCTTGTAGTTTTAAAACCTACGCATTCGTCACATAATTCAACATGATTCTCAACTATGAGATTAAATAGATACTCATGATTCTCAAATATGGAATGAATTGGAAAGGAATATGGAAGGGTAGGAATATGGAAGGGCATCATGAATTGAATTAATTAGTCAAATTTTGGAATTTTCAAGAACTGAAAATAATTAATTAGGAAAAAAATTAGCAGACTTATGCCCTGCCGCAAACAACCGTTATAACGGTTAGGAAAGCGTTGTAACAGAAGATAAAATATATGTAGTCAGGAATTAAATTGCATTTAATGCTATGAAAAAAAAACTGACAATGGTTATAAGCGTTGCAACGGTTTCTGTAACAGTTGTCTCTGGAAGAAATGTAGCTTTTTCAGAGAAGGAATTTGATTTATTCCGTTGCAACAGTATATTAACCGTTACAACGGAAGAGTTAATTTAACTATTTTTACAGTGTTTTTAAAGTTAAATTCATCCTAATTGCTTCTTCCGTTACAACGGTTGATCAACCGTTGCAACGTTTGATGACAATTTACTTTTTCTAAAGCTGATTTCGATGTGAACTTAACTAAATAGTTGACATGCTTCCTAAGTAACATATATATGGTCTTGAACCATAGAACTCTATACGATAACAAACATAATCTCTAAAACATTCACAAACTTGGTTATTAGCATGGAACACTAATATACCATGATAAGTTTGTCATGTTGATTAAAGTACATTGTAGTTCTATAAATATTGATACAGGTTTATCGTTTAATAGCATGAGTATATGAAATGTTTCATATATTGAACAGATCCAACAGATGAAAACATTATATAGATTATGTTTGTGTCATTAATGTTTTCATTATGTCTTAGAATTTCAAGATATGAGATGCATTTATTTTCACATGAGAAGTGTATAATGTAATTAATATTAAAAGCTACTCATTAATAGTGGTGATAAAAATATTAGTTTCTTATTATATTACTTGTGCGGGAGAAAGTTATGTATCAATAGTATCATTGTTCCTCATCTATAATGAGACCGCCCAGTTAGCAATTTAGCTGCGCGGGAAACTCTAAAGCTTATAAGCGTTACAACGGTTGTCTCTGGAAGTTTTGGGATTCGAAATTGATTTATTCTGTTGCAACGGTTATTTGAGCGTTGCAACGAATTAAATCAATTCTGTTGTGTATTTCGGTATTGAATTAAACCATTGTAACGCTACATTAAACCGTTGTAACGATATGTGCAAATTTTCTCAATCTCAAGCTTACTTTACTAATTTTACATATTTCTAAATCCTAATCTTGAGTTAGTGCTTTCCAATCCAATACTTAGTTCTTCATGACTCATCATTGATAAGTATGGCAATTGGTCATGCATCCTTGATGTATATATAGCAATTTATATCGTTATGAACTTGCACAATATCTCAAGACAAAAAACTGTAAAATTCAACAAATATATATTTTGTAAATCTAGTCAAACTGGCAAGTAGAATATTGCACAATCCAACAAAAATAAATTTAATTTTCTTTTTCGTTTATTTATTGTTTGATTAATTAAAATTTAGAAGGTTTTTAAAAAATTCAGTAGCTGCTGTAAATTTGTGACAAAGAAATTTGAATGAAAATTATACAAGTAAGATATAAAGTTTGACATTTGTGTTATTTTCTTTCAAAATTTTGCAATAATTTTTTTCATATCTATTACATTCTAAATTGGAAAAAAAAAATCGATTATATTGAGTAGAATAATGCAAAATTAAACATTTTCTCTTCTATACATTTCACCTCCGACATAATTTTATCAACTAAACACAATTCAATTCAAAGAATAAATTTCTTTTTCTTTCCATTCCATCCCTTCCTCTACTCTCCGTCCAAACAAGGTGTAAATCGCTCCGACTAAATATCGGACCAATTTAGTCTGATGGGCATAAGACCGCCCAACGATTCCTACTTGCTGTACTAACTGTTAACGAAAAGGATGACTAAATCCACGAGCCGATTTACATGATATCAAGCTAGTAAAAGTTCATTTATAAAAAAACTGAATGCAATATGTCTTACACATATAAGAACAAAGTGATCTACCCCAGGCTATTTGCGACACTTAAGAGATAATAAAGCACTCACTCATTGGGAGGGATCCAAGTCAGTTCGAAATTTACTCACCCTTCTATAGAGTCGTCTTATCGGTTTCATATTCGATTTGAGCGTTGACTCGTCAATATTATCGGAAACGACATGGGTCAGACACGGAACTGGCAATGACAGTGCCCACACATTGCTTCTTCAAGTTCTGATTTCTTACCTAGAAAAGTAGTGAATAGGTTAAAAATAGGAAATCAATCTCATAGGATTGTATAAACGGTAAGGATAGCTACCGACCTGGTGAGTACATAGTCGATGATTCATAAGAAAATATCTAATGTTGTTATTAGGGCGTTCGTGCCTGATCCGAGAATACTTCGTCGAAGATTCATAATCATGATAAATTATTCAATATGTTCGTAGTTGTTTGGGGCGTTCGTACCCTACCCGAGAATACCAAGAGGAGATCATTCAATCATGCTGGTACCGTACCCATTTCTAGGTAAGAAATCAGGACTTGAAGAAGCAATGTGTGGGCACTGTCCTTGCCAGCTCCGCGCCTGATCCATGTCGTTTCCGATGATATCGATGAGTCAATGCTCAAATCGAATATGGAACCAATAAGGCGACCCTGTAGAAGGGTGAGTAAAATTCGAAGACTGGCTTGGTCCCCTCCCAATGAGTGAGTGCTTTATTATCTCTTAAGTGCCGCAAATAACCTGGGGTACTCCATCAGAACAGTATTGCAAAAGAATTATCTCGAAAGGAGGGCGTTGACTACACTAAGGCTTTCAATCCTGTGATAAAACCAATTACCTTCCGAGTAGTACTCATAATTGCTTTATCAAATGGGTAGTACGGCAATTAGACGTTAATAATGTCTTTTTTCATGGCGAGCTTGAAAAAACTGTCTACATGCAACAGCCTCCTGGCTTTATGGATTCATCTACACCCCAGCATGTTTGTCTCCTAAAAAGGATATTTATGGTCTTATGAAGAACCACGAGCATGCTTTAATAAGCTCAAGAACTGCCTCCGGCTTCCAAAACTCTAAATCTGATTCCTCTCTTTACATTTCCTCATCTGATAGGTTAACCTTTCCCTAGTCCTATGTTAAGCCTATCCAAATCCCTAAGCTAATCAATCACTTCAACTACTTCGACTTTTGCCTATGTGTACCGAGTGCCATTGCCTATCAAAGCTTCTGGCAAATCATAAACACCAAATTTCTCCATAATTTCTCTTTGAATTTTGTTGCTTGCTTAGGCATTTACAGTAATTCTAATGAATATATGATCGTGCCATCACTGCAAGCAAATTCGAAAGAAATCATTTTAGCTACTTATGAAGAGACTACTTGTACCTCACAAAAAGCATCATACAAGATGACCTATATTTTGTAGACAACTATTTGTTTCATAATTTAGATTACAACACCATTGCTAGTCTTCTCCAACACACCTGCAACCCTTCATAGTCTTCACAAAAGAAGGGTTACTACCATAAACCTAATACTTATAGTCTAATAAGATACGATACCTAAATGGTTTATTATAAAACAAGTCATCATACAAAACTAATTTTCTTAGAAAGTCAGAAGTTGTTTCCTTTCCTTTCTTTTTTTTTATGCTAGGAAAATGGCAACTGGTTCGAAATAGTAAAATCAGTATATTGTGATTTCAGGCAGTGGGGCCTATCAACCGCTTCTTCTTGGGAGAAGTGTCTTCGCCGTCAGAAGAATCCACTTCGAGAATGTTCAGATCATTTGTGGTCTCTTCCATGTTCGCATCACTGCTGCTGGGACCCGCACCATCTTTTGCACCATTCTCTGAACTGCTCGGCTTGGAGGACTGTTTCTCGAGCATTTTCTGGAGATACTTGCCCTGTTCCTCTATCCTTATTTGCAACTTTCTCTGGATCTGTGAAATTAAAGTTGCATGAGCTTAATCAGTGTGGTATTTGCCCCATCAATTGATTTCGGACGACTGCAATAAGTTTAGCTAAATAAAATTTGTAAAAGCAAATAACATATTCAGGTAATGATTCTATAAAACTATAAACAATAAGAGTGAGGCTACGGTACTATGCATAACGCACTATGTTGCATGGATACGGGTACGGTTATCCGTATCGGATACGGATACGGTGATACGGCAATTTCAAAGCGATACGGCGATACGGGTACGGGTATGAGACTGTATATGAACTATCGGGGTAACATAGACAGCGCATAATGGTCCATACTATGGATTAGTATCTCCATTTTCAAAGTCCAAACAATCAATCTAAACGGTTCAAAATGATCTACATATGAAAATGTACTTGTAAGTCAGATTTTACATTTTTTAGAATTTTTTTACTATTTTTTTAGATAGGTAGAAAATCACTTGATCTAAAGATTCCAGATCATTCCAAAGTAAAGATTTCCTACCAATCTAAAACTATAGTAAAAAAAATTCTAAAATATGTAACATATATTTTGCAAGTACATTTTTTATATGAAAGTCATGTTAAATGGTTCTGATCGACCATTTGAACTTTGAAAACGAAAATATTGATCCATAGTATGGACCAATCTGCGCTATGCACAGTACCATAGCCTCACTCAAACTATAAAATGAAGTATATACCTCAAGCTGCTCATGAAGCCGCTTCTGGACTTCCATCTGAAGCTTCAGTGCCTCAGTAAGATCCATGCTACTACAAAAGAAATAAAATCAATGAATACATATGCCATTGGTACGCCCAAAAAATGCAATTTGAGGGACAAGTAAACAACTAGGAAATGTTACTATTACATACGTCTTAATATCTATGGCAGCCAAATCTTGCGATGTGGCTCTCATTTCTAACGAACCTTCATTACCTAGCGTAAACAGATTATAATAACTCAGAATAATACAAAAAAGATAAATTATTCATATCCATAAATAACTTAAACAAAGATTCATTGAAATTGTCTCACAACCTTCACTTGACTCTGGCCTGATGCGAGCAGTCCTATATTTCTACAATATTAGGTAGGTCTAATCAGAATCGCTTAACACAATAACAAAAAATAAATTTACTATATAAAATTATGCTATTAACCAAACAATTTGGTAGCTCAGGTGGTTAGTTGTGGATTTTTACAAAAAGTGAGGTCGCAGGTCCATTGACTGTAACCATTTGACATCAAAAGACCTCTAAAAGAAAAGAAAAAAGAATAGATACATTTTTGTAACAAAAGCATAAAAAACAAAAGAAACCTGGAGGTGGCTCTTCACATGATATATGGTCAAGCCATCAACCTTCATCCGCTTGAGCACGCCTTTTGGCGTGGCTTCTGCAATGACCAGAAATCAAAATATTGCTAAGAGATCAACTCTGGACTTCACATCCTTTCCATATTATCAAACTCTTCTCCGAGTTTGGTAAATACATGCATGCAGCAGAGCATGCACGTGATACCGGTTTTATTTACTTTTTAACACACACCTCAAAAATAGGAAATCAATAAACATACTCTCGCTACCGCCAAGTTGATTTACAGCATCAACAAAACGGTCATGCAGCTCTGGGGTCCACCTCATGCGCGGCTTGGCTCCCACAGGTGCATTATTGGCTTTGGGAGAAGGGCTAGCGACAACAGTACTTGTTATCTCCATATTTGGAGGTGGCACAGAGACTGAAGCCGGTGCAGATACCTGTATCACCGCTTGTGTATTAACCGGTGGCTGAGGTGCAACTGACACGTTTGAAGAGGATGGAACTGCTGACTGTATCAAAAGAAAATTGTGTTAGATTGATTTTTCAAATTATTATTTTGAAAGTGCGACAAAAAGTAGGAGAGACATCAGTGGAGGTTTTTAATGCCAGGTGCAAAGTCGGTGGTCGGATTCAATGTTGACAAGTAATGGTTATGCACAAAAAAAAAATTCGGGTATATATTTGAAAAATATAAATAAAACAAGGAAAACATGTTGATTACAAAAAAAACTGCGAGAATCCATAATTCAAATTTGTTCATGAGTAAGGACACTATTTCGTATCTTATTACATTGATAAGAAATGCTGACATGGCTAAAAAAAGATACTGTTCCAATACCATCTACAAACATTACTGAAAGCATTGTTAACATACTTTTAAGAGAAGGTTTGATTGAAAATGTTTGGAAACATTTTAATAACAAAAATTTCTTGATTCTAACTCTACATTTATATAGAAAGACTCAAAAAGGAATGTATAGAACTAGAAACAATCTCTTTGTGCGGTAAGCAGGTGTTTCACTCTTAACCAAATTATATAATCAATTGGTTCTAGTAAATACTTTTAAGTCCTACTAAAGTAAAAACTTTCTCCCTCTATTATCTTTAACTTGGACTTTAACTTCGACTACAAAGGGAATTAAGCATGAAACAAGCATGTATGTAATCCTTCCACAAATATACAGACTTCACATAGTAAGTTGTTTGTTTACTATACCTGGTAAAAAATCGTCTACCTAACGGTACAGCTAAGACAAATCGTTCATGACCTACAAACTACTTATCAATTACTTCAAAACGACAACTTTGACCTCAGAGAAGGAGACTGCACAAACACGTGGTTACCCAGCACACCACGTGTAACTGTAACTCCATGCTATATTAATCCTCCATTAGTAAACAAAAAGCAAAAATCGAGGTTATTGGTAATCATAATTGGTGATAAAGACTTGTACCTGCGGTTGGGACTCTGTAGCAGTGGCGTCAAGAATATCCTTCCAGTCATCATTTATGATATCACTCCACCACTCGTTCTGCTTTGTCAGATCTTCTGTGGCCACGGTTGCAGCACCGCCATACACATGGGTGTTGCCGTTCACGATAGTCTCCGCCACCGAGTAATCCATCAACTGGTGGACCGGGTCCACATCGACCCAAGGTAAATTACTGGAAGCACCCTGGAGTGTACCCGAATTCCCTGATGAACTGCCAACATCCATTGTTTGGGAGATGAAAGGAGAAACATTCATAGCAGTGGGTCTCTGATGGAGAGGGAGAGAGTGGTCATGCAGGTTAATTGGGTAATCCATGACAGGAGAGTACAAAGGGTTGGTGGGCCCACTTGTCAGTTCCCGCTCCACTGAAACATGCTGAGAATCGGGTAGTTTCGGAAAATTGGGTTGCACATAAGTGGGCATGATTGGGAGGGATGAAGAAGACATCGTTTCGATATTTCTTAGATTATAAAAATTTTGAGTAGGGTTTCTCTCCATTGGAGTAGGCAGTGCAATATCGACTAATTTCCATGTAAACCTGTAAATTGTACAGATCAGAAGTCAGAATACTTGAGAATAAAAAAAATTAAGATTTTGTCTGAGCTGGATGGGTGATTTGTGGACATTGACTGAACATATTTGAATAGACTGTTTAATGTTATTTTCAAGTGAAGATAAACGTTTCCAAATTCTGTAATTCTATTTTTTTGAATGAAAACATATAATATCTGAGAAAATATAACATGACTGATGCAACAGTCGAAAATCAAACGGCAAAATTCCAATAAAAAAAAAAAGCAAGTACACTTTTTTTAACTTCCCCATAAGCTAAAACCACCATTCCAAAAGGTAAAATAAAAGAGAAACAGCTCTCCAATTTTGGTCATAGTGAACTCAAATATAGGCAACAGAAAAATCCTAATTTGAAAAATACCAAATGAATGGATTAACCAATCAATTTTCTCAAAACTCCCGCAATCAGACGATCAAAAATTCCAAGCAGGAACGGATACACACCCCACCCCCCACCCCTCCACCCTGCCCCGGTTGTTTGTTTGTGAAGTACTTGCCTTAAAATTACGACCTTCTACCATAGCAAGCAGTAGTCCACTGTTGCTAACATGGTTTCAAAAATCTATCGGTACCCCACGATCCGTTTATTGGGCGATTTTCCAAATTGACTGGCAAATAAAACGCTTGAATCGGGGGCGGGGTTCAACCACCGGCGGGTTGATTCCTCCGACTCGCCGTCCGAGTTACGTCGATTCTTCTAGTTTGCGACTGATTGATTCTCCATATTTTTTTTACCGATTCTCTCAAAAGGTGGATGTGATTGATGAATGGAAGAAAGATTTGGGGGTAGCGTCAAATATGTTTCGTTAATTAAAAGTAGGGGAAGAATGGTCTGTCGGGTGGGGGCTATGTTGCGGAAATTTTTTTTAGAAACCATAATTACAAAAAAAATTACCAAATGTTTTAGTTTTTACAAAAATTATGAAAATCCAGTCAATTCAGATGTCATTTCGGTTCGAATCTTTTTTTGGCCAAATTGCTATGTTGGGTCGAGCCATTTTCACAGATTTAAAAAAAAATGATATACATGTTGAAGTAAAACTTATGAAAATGTCTCGAACTGAAATGATAATTCAGTTCGGAAAAAAAAAAATTTCGGACCGAAATAACATTTTAGTTCTTATAATTTTTGTAAAAACCAAAGCAATTAAATTAGTTTAGTAAAATCTTTTTTTTTTTTACTTATGGTTTCTAAAAAAATTCAATGTTGCGAGTCTGCTGCTGTCTGCTGAGCGAAAACATTTTCTCAAAAAAAAAAAATTTCTCAGGAATTCGTCCGACCAGGTATTTACTTCAATTCAGATCAAGTACAGTACCTGACCGTGTAGAATGAGATCTGAGTCGTCCGTTTTAATCTAGAACAATCTCAAAGCGAACACCTATATTCCAAATAAGCTATGATTTTGGTCCGCTGTGAGTATTCTACATGCCAGGTACCTTAGGTTGTAGTCCATGTACGATTTTTTTAGAGGTTTGATTTACGAGTACAAAGAGAATTTCTAATTAGCTAGACAGACAGAATTAATTAATTTTTACATAACCCATTCCATTGAATCGCTTTAATGAATGTCAGATAAGTACTAGAATTATTTTATCTTCTCAGGAACCGAATATTTTGAGAAAAATAAATGAGAGTTTAAATATATTCATATTTTATGCTTCTACAGTTCTATCTTTATTTTTTAAACATTAATAATTTAAAATTTAAAACGCAAATATCAAATCAACTATTAGATTTGATATATATTATTTTTTAAATGTTATTACATTTTGATTTTGTTTTGATCGGTATTAAAAGCTTGTAAAAATACATTGAAATAGATAAATTACGGACGTTGATTTGTCAACTTATTAAAGGGGATGTAGCACAACTGGCTAGGAAAAAGTCTTAAGACTGTTGATTACTCAAAGGTCGAGAGTTCAATTCCTCATGACTTCGCAGGTGTTTTTACAAAAAAAATGATTTTTTAATTTATTGATTCATATAAAAACAAATCTAAAAAGCAATAATTTATATGTGCATGTAGAGAAAATAATATAGATCACATCTAACGGTTATATTTTTACGTATAAATTTTAATTTTTTTAATTAAAAAATCAAAATATAGAGGCGTTGATGGAGGCACAAGAAGTGGAGGCATTTTAATCCTCCGCATAAATAAAATTAGAACTAATGTAAAACTGCTTAAAATCTTGAGGAGCCGAAGTTAAAAATATCAGTAAAAGATTATGAAGCTGATAAGAAAATATATTGAATATTGAACTCGTTTTATTTGTAAAAGCGAGACCGATATTTTAGAGAGAAAAAAAATCAACGTGATTTGAATTTTTTTTTCAAAGTTATACACATTTGAAAACTTAACATCATTTAGTTTGCAGTATCTGTAATAACAAAATTTTGGGGTTATCCGTCGAAGAAAACAAAATCAGTAAAAAGCGAGACATGCAAGGGTGGTGTAGTAGGCCATTTACTAACAAATTTTAGTCTTCTACATGTAAAGTTACACGATACTTTCCGCAGCAAATACGCACCTCGTACTGCTCGTGTCGCGCACTGCTTGGATGTTCGACTCGGCGTGGGCATGTGTGGCAGTTGCTACGCGGGGCCCGCATGTTTTATCCCTCGTGGACATCGTCCCTTCTATGGCTTCCACTTGAAATTGTAAAAGACAGAGATTGGTTTCAACCCATTCCAGCGTATGGGTATGTTTGGATGGGTGCTATCGATAGATTCAGTGTAACAAAATGCGGCTTATGCGGTCATATGCATGTAATTGATAACCGCATAGAAAATTAATATGCAGTCTAATATGCAGTTTTGCATATGTAGCTAGATATTTGGCCACATATTTTTACCGCATATTATCGCATACTTGTTTGTATGATATCGAATATTACCGCATATTACCGCATACTTATTTATATATATTAATACTCATTTTAAAATCTGCATATATAAGTCCGCATAAAAATCCGCATATGTGGCCACATACCGTATATGCAGTATGCGGTGGCCTTCCACATACTGCATAGAAACTGTATTTTGAAACATTGGATAAATTAGAGGTATGTTTGGATAGGAGCTATTGATAGATTAGGGTATGTTTGGATGAGAGCTAGAATAATTAGAATAGTGAAATTTGGAATTAGTAGATGAGAATAGAGAAAAAATAGTGATTTTCAAATTGGTGTAAAAATGATGCTATATGGATTAGTTAAAATTTTATTTGGATTGTACATTTGGAACAATGGATAACTGTAATCAAGAAATAATAATGTTGACAATGTGCTAATTAAGAAAAATGATAGACAAGTGGAATCTCAAACAAATTATCACAATATGGAGATGACAGAAGTAGCATCAACTTTGTCATTTCAGGATTGTATTGGCAGAATCCGAGATGGAAACATTTTTTTCTCTCTTCACACTTCTGAGAATTGTAGCTATTCTAACATTTAAAAGAAATAGAAAATAGTAGTTGTTCTAGCTATTTCTAATAATAAAAATGATATTTGTATGAACACTGTTTTTCGAATAGCTTTATTCTCAAATAGCCTCTATTCTTGGTGCATCCAAATAGAGAAGGAAATTTGTCATGCTGTGATACGTCACGTCACGTGAGTCAATTATGTGACATGACTCGCGTGTTGCGTGACGTGACCGTATTCGAGCGAAAATTATTCGTCACGTCACGTCACGCGAACTAGTCACGTCACAGTATGAAACATATAGTATCCAGTTTTTTCTAATTAATTTTCAGTTCTTTTTTTATGCATAGAGTATCCATGTTTCTCTTATAGTGTAGGTTCAGTGATATCGGTACTCATGTAGTACTGGTTTTATTTTCTCTAGTTTAGTCCAATAAACGTTTATAATTTGAATTTTTAAAATAATATCATATACCCAACTACCTTTCCTAAAAAAAAATTGTAACATTATTTACTAATTTTACAATTTTTATAATTTTCATATTTTTTTTATATTTTTTTTCTAAATTTCAACAATTTAAATTAAAATATAAAAAAAGTTTCAATTGATTAATTTACGTCACGTCATATCACGTTACATGTGGTCACGCCACGTACACGTGACATGACCGTCTGCTACTATTTTGATCATGTCATGTAAAAAAAAATTAATCACGTCACGTGACCAAATCACAACGTGTTTGCGTCATGTCACGTATTTCCTTCTCTACATCCAAACACCAGGAGAGAGAAATTTATTTTTGATTCTATAATAAAATTTGAAAAAAAATCACATTTACATCTAATAAAATGAACATCTCATGTTATATTAGTAATCAAATATTCTAAATTAAATAAATAAATATATATTGAATAAGTTCGAATCGAGCTTGAATTAGTGAAAAATCTAATAAAATAAGTAGAGCTCAAGCGAGATTCGATTCAAAGTTTCAAACACAATTGAACCCCGAGCTAAACCTGTAACCGTACAAGTCATTGTAAAATAGATTCATTATCATTACACCAATTGCCGCAGCACCCCGCACACATCCAGATTACTACCGTTGATTACTTGCATCCTCCACTTGAATTTTATCACGTGTAATTCCTCGGACCATATTTTATTTTGGATTCTCCACAAAGTTGATTTTGGAAATATCACAGAAATAGTTGTTAAAAGCATATCCAATATCTCGCCCCCACTAAAGAACTGTCATTTGCATGTGCTAATTTACTGGTAAAGTTGCTTCACTAAATTTGTACGGAAAATCTTTACCAAAAAAATTGTACGGCAAAGATGTGATCTTAGTGCATCTACATATGTAATTCCATTTCAATTCCAAATTTTAGATGACAATTTTCATTTGCAATTTGGAAATGTGAACGGTAATTTCATAAAGAAAGCTCTTTTTAATGAAATTGTTTTAAAAACGCCATATTGACATATTAATTCGTATTCTCTCACCTATCTTAACAATTAATTTCTGGAATATATAAAAATATTTTTATCAATTTTTGAACGCTAAAAACAGTCGAAATTAACTGTACAAGTGTAGTGCTTTTAAAATTAACTTAAAATTAATTTCAATTATTTTTATTCTAATTTTAGTTTAACTTCTTTTTTTTAATGTAGATGCTCTTAAATTCTCAACAGTAGTGACAGCTTGATAACCGTGGAAAACATAGTCGGTGAGGCTATTTCGCTAATAATTATCTATACTCCATGAATCAAACTTCAGTCCAATGCAAGCACGAATTCGTATCCACAGCGTTAACTCAAAGAATTTTTGAGGTAATGCATCTGGACCGTCCAATTCGATTTAAGATCCATGCAGACTAGATTCATACTAATATTAAAGGGCCCTGAATTATAGGCTGTGGCCAGATTGACTCTGTTTAAAATCAAACGGCCGAGATGAGTTAACTAAAAAGATGCTCTTTTTAATTAACGCAGACGATGCGGACTCATGCAAACACAGAGTTCCTACTACGGATAGATGTTAAATTATATACCTACACTATACAAGCTTGAGAAACCGTGAGCTTAGTGTAGTGCGTCTCTACAAAGACACACAAGTTCGATTCTCCGAAAAAATATCTACAAAAATACTGAAATACACTGGGACCTTTAATAAAAAAAAACTATACAAGGTCCAAACAATGTTGTACATTGGATTAACACGGGTAAACATCCACAGGTTATACTTTATGTTCCATTGGAAGAGAAAAGATCTTGTATATGTCTAGCAAAGGTATATTAGAGAAATAAAAGAAGCCCCAACAATCATTTAGTTTCCTGTAAAAAGAGAAAACACTTTATCCACACAAACCTTTTAATGTTCGATCCTATTCCTCTCTATTAGGAGACCATGGTCCATGATGCTCCATAAACCCAACATGAAAAAGTTCAATGCCACCAAATTTTAGGTAAGCTATTGGGTTACTGCTCAGGGAAGCTTCCTTAGAATAATCCTGTTTGGAGAGACAAATCCTTTCCACTCTACTTTCAAAGATTTTCATCTGGAATATTTGTGGCGGCTGTGCTGGTTTTGCACCTCCTGTGGACCTGAGTCTATTAAGAGTTAAGACCTAAAACAGTACCAACCATGTAATTTGTTACTCTGTCTCCTCCTTTGGAAAATTGAACCAACCCAATAAGCGGATTTACATCACCTGCAGTAACTCAAATTTTGATTTTCTGCATAACGAATAAGGACCGTCCAATCCGTATTGGCACGCATATTAAAGGGGCCTTGTGCATTACTGGTAATGGGTCGGATTGGCCTGGATTCTGATCGGACGGTTGAGATTCCAAACCTGAGATATGAGGTAATGCAGGGGATACAGACTCCCCAATAAGCTGCTTGTTGTGTGTCTATGCAAGTGATGGTGAATGCAATGAACATTGTTACCGCACCACTTAAAAGGAGATTTCTTCTTGTTCATGATTAAAGATTCTGAACTTTCTGTGGCTAGACCTAGGTTAGAAGACCGGAACTGGTACAATATGGTGTTATGAATTATGATAGTTTTATCCTAACATAATCATGTTAAAAAATTAGAAAGCAACAAACTAGAAAGTGCTATCTAAAACTAAGACATTAGCATTAATATGAAATGGTAGTGTGTTTATCCATGGGGATTAAAATTCAACATGCTATGCATACATCTTTCACAAGGAAATGCAATGTCACAAAAAATAAAATGATACCACACTGAATTAATCTCGTCTGCTCTTTATCTTCTCCAAAAGTGCATCTCTTCCAGGAAAGGGATTGAAAACTTGGCCATTTCCTGAATTTTCCTTTATCTCTAACAAACTAATCACCTCATCATTTCTTCCCAATCCCGTGCCAAGCTGTCTCCTTCTTTTCCCCAAATTTCTCTTTACCCTCTTAACTCCCTCTTTCTTAATTCTAATTCTCGGCAATTCCACTTCCTTTTCCTCCAAAATCTCTTCTTCTACTACTTCATTACTTCTCACCATTTGTGCTTTCTCCTCTCTTCTTAATCGCATCCGCTCTATTCTCTCTTCCCTATTTTTTCCCACCAATAACCCGGAATTTTCATCATTTTTGACCTCATTTTGATCATCTAAATAACCCGAATCTTCACTCTTGTTCACCGCCTCTTTCACCTCAATCCTTCCAGGCAATTTCTCTCTCTTCATTCGCATTCTCTCTATCCTCTCTCCTCTCTTTCCTCCCACCAATACAGGTCTCTTCTTCTTCTCAATCACTTCACTTTTCACACTTTCTGAAGCCCTCAATTTACTTCTCCTATCCTTCTTTCTTGGTATCCTCGCACTAAACGAAGTCCCTATAAGCTCACGTTTAACCTTCGACCATCCCTCCTTATCATCCATATCCCATCCGTACTTCTCTCCAATGTCATTATACGCCTTCTTCCAATCAAAAGATTCACTTTCATAGAAGTTACCTCTCCCTTCGCCAGTGAAAATCTTCCAAGCTGGTTCCCATTCGATTCGGTCTTGGTAAACCGGGTCTTGCAAGACTTGTTTAGCGAGGTCGGACCAGGTCGCGAGGGAGAGATAGATGTCGGGGTCGGAGACATCGGGATTAGAAAGCCACTTGAGGTAGGAGGGAGGGAGCGTGCCGAGCATGCGCCCCTTGTAGCGTCCGATCTTTATCTTGATGTCACGTGGAGGCTTGGATGTGCGGATTCTGGGGGCTCCATTGTGGGAGGCAAAGGAGGAGGCGGCGAGGATTGGGCGGAGGCGGAGGCGGCAGTGGGGGAGAGGCAGAGGCTGGAGGCGCAAGTAGGAAAAGGGAAGGTTGATTGGAGGCGCCATTGGTGGCTATCAATTGGAGCTGGGAAGCGGAGAGCAGTGCGGTTAAAAGACGAATTCAGATCCAGTGCAGTAACCCAATTTTTGAGTTTTGATCCAAACCGTCCAAGGTGCTCTAACACGAATCTTAAAGAACCTGGACCCCACAATAATACTGGCCCCCTGCGCTACCACCGAATAGGCACCGTACACGTCAAAACTCAAAAATTGAGTTACTTTAGGGGATCCGGACTCGTTAAAAGACGGCACAATACAAATCACAAACAAGTCTTCTTCCAGTAGTTTTGGGCCCTATTTGGGCTGTGGGCTGTGGGCTGTAGTCGGATTGAGATTGCATCAGATGCTAGATCAAAATCGTTTAATTCGTATCAAAATTTATGCGGACAATTTTGAAATTCATATCTATTAAGTGCGCACTTCATGCAGTCAGATGATTTTGATCGGATATCAAACGAACGAATCCGTATTGCCGCATTGCCGCAGGTACCTGAGGTGCAAGTGATAAATCTAAACTGTTCTTTTAACTTGACACAAATTTCAAAACAGACCTCCTACAATTTTCATAAACATCGAATTGAATTTGGCCCTCCATTTGATGCAGTCTGAGCCGTCCATTTTGTTCAACTGTGCCTAGGGTACCTGTGGGGGACACGGACTCGTATCGAACTGTCTCTCACTTCATCATTTTGATGCAGTCCGAATGTTTCGCTGAAATTTCAAGAAGTTTGCTTTGGCGCATTTATTTAGCTTACTATGTATTAATGTCAGGAACTTAATTTAAAGTTCATTTATATATTATATTTGAATAAAAGATACTTAGGAACAATATTTCATAAAATTTATTTGTAAAAATATAACCGTTAGATGTATTCTATATTATTTTCTCTACATGCACATAAAAAATTATCACTATTTCAATTTTATTTTTATATAAATAAATAAATAAGTTGAAATATCAGCGTCGATAATTTATTCACATCAATGCATTTTTGTAAGCTCTTGATACTAATTAAAATGAAATCAACATGTCGTGATCTTTTACATGTGCGTAAAGAAAATAATATATATTATATCTAATGATTAAGTTTTAAATGTTAAGTTATTGTTAAAATCCTCAAATATATATACTTTTAATATGTGTGTTTATTGTACTGACATTCCCTAGCTATACCTAAATACAGTGAACAAGTAAACATCATTTGACACATTTAACAAAATTAATGCATACATCCATATTTCATGACAAATTAATTAACTTGGGGGATCTAAACCATTATAATATCTATAAAAATCCATATATATTCACCTTAACATATTTGACGACCTTGACAGATAATTAGAAACACTGTACGTATCTTCCATAAGTTGCCGTGTATCAAACTTAAATGCAATATAATTAAACATTGACTTGATATTGCTTTGATTATTTGTATCTGAATGATTTCTTTCTGTTTCCAATTATTAATTTTCCCACCATGTAAGATCCCCGTGTAAAATCTCAATAAATATAAATATTGCCATTTAATATTTTTTAGGAAAGAGTTAATTTTTTCTTAAAGAGTAATTTCCTTAAACACTTATAAATATCCGTTCCATTGCACCGTCTAGAGACATCAAAAAGCAACCAATAGAAATAACATTGACAAAGTATCAAAATGTCTCGGATCAATGCAGTTGTTGTTCTCTTCGTCCTTGCATCGTATATCATGTGTACAATGCGTAAGACCTAGCATTCTATTTTTCTTATCAATTCTAACATTTCAAACTTTCAAATTCTTTTTTTGATCAGTTGTTTTTTTCTCTTCCTTTTCAAAAAACAGATCCCTTTGCCATGGCGCAAGAATGCTGTCATGATTATTACCATGACTGGAGGAATACTGCAGGACTAACTCAGAGTAACTGTAATACTGCTGCTTTAGATCAGCAGTGTTCAGATTGGTGTAGTAAATCAAATTGTAATTGTATTGAGGACAAAAGAGGGCATTGCTTACCCCGTGGCTCTACACATGTTTGCCATTGCCATTGTGGATCTGGAAATAATTGTTGATGGCTTTACAAATTTTCGTAGAATTAAATCAAGTAATTGGTTGAGAGATGTTAATTAGAAACCATGATTTTGTCATAGGAAATGAATAAAATATGAAACAATGATTTTGTTGGTCATTTTGTTGAATAATTCTGCAATTTCATTAATTTTTTTTGCTGGTTTTCTCTGAGTATCAAGTGCAGGATTAGTAATTACTGATTTCTATTACTTTAAACTAGTTTGTTATTATATTTTTAACTAGTTCGTCGGGATGAATGACCGAGTTAAAATTATTTAGACAGTACTTGGATGATAAACATGAAACGGTCATATAATTCGGTTCTCGTTGAAGAATATATAGCTCTAAATATGATATCGACAACGCTGTTTTTATTTTATGTAATGCATGAGTCCTATACTTTTTAATTTTGATTCAATTATCTCTGCTTGTATGAAAGTTAAAACAATATTATCAATATCTTTACTCTTAAAGAAAATATTCCCCAATAAAATCAAGAAATTGGAAAGTATAATGCAAATGAAGAATAATGAGGTGATATTTGGTAGGATCTTTGAATAATATTTGAAGATGTCGTGCTTTCTTTATTTTGGTTGCCTTATTATGTATAGCAATATTGTAATCTAGTTATGAAATAATTAGAGTAGAACTAGGGTGAGCTGTGCTCACCAAGTTTTTTGGTGAGCACACCTCCAAAAACCGCATTTATAAGTTCAAATAGTCGATTCGACTCTTCCAAACGTGTTCTTCATATTAAAAATGTGCTTGGAGACCAAATTTTACATTTTTTTGGAAATTTTTTTACTATTTTTTTCCGAGCCCTTGAAAATCACAGCTTTTAATTAAATAAAAAAAAATTCAAAAAACACTGATTTTTCAAGGGCTCGGAAAAAAATAGTAAAAAATTTCCAAAAAAATGTAAAATTTGGTCTCCAAGCACATTTTAATATGAAGAACACGTTGGAAGAGTCGAATCGACTATTTGAAACTTTTGTAATGCGGTTTGTGGAGGGTGCTCACCAAAAAGCTTGGTGAGCACAGCTCACCCTAGTTCTACTCAAATAATTATATCTCAAAATGTATACCAATCTTGCCCCTAATTAATTATCTGATAAATTTGCTTAATAAATAATTGCTTTATGCCAATTCTACCCCGGAGCAAGCCAATAAATTGGGTTATCCTTTTCTGAACCCGTTTCAAGAAAAAAGTCCGGATCTTAGTAAGTATGTGAATCTTTTTTTTTTTTTTTTAAATCTTCGCAGAGCTACGAGTCGTGATGGGGAATCGAACTCTCAATCTTTGGTAACTAACAGTCTTAGAACTTTTTTTCTAACCAACTGTGCTACCCCTCTTTCTCAATTATGAATCTTAATTAGCAGATATTACGTTGCTTTTAAATTGTCACCTTGATTACCTTTCTTGCTCCTCCAAATCTTCCATCAATTTTAGAATATTTCCTTTTTCCTTGAATGCAGGAAAGGAAATGAATAAAATATAGTTTTGATAGGCTGTATGAATGAATATAGGCTGGAAGTATATAGGAGACCAAGGGCATTTGGAGTATATAATATTAATTATTCCCTATCGTCACAATTACATGTTTTGTAGATCATTAATAGTGTTTTTAATTTTAACCCCCTAATGAAAATTTTATTGTGTTAGGTGTAAAACTAATATGAACATTAGATGTAGGGAGTATAGTTCTTTTTTGAAAATACTTAATTCATAATATCTATAAAACTCAAAATATATTCACCCTGAACATAGTTGAGGACCTTGACAGAATACTTAAAACTCAGCGTATATATCTTACAGAAGTTGCAGTGTATCAAACTTAAATGCAATATAATTAATTAAATATTGATTTGATATTAATGCTTT